>QANU01052116.1:0-89884 GCA_003254905.1 Nissolia schottii
ATTACTCATTTTCTTTTGTTTTCCTTTCACGTTCTTATGTTTATTTGATTCAATGCAAAGCATTTGGTTAGGACATATACAACTAGATTGGTGGACTAATTTGTAAAGTCAATCATGTTTATAGTAATTCTATACTTTGTTTAATTCATTTAATTCTAACTATTTTAAATTTGTTTTCTTTGTTTTTATCATTAACCTCTTCACGTTGATCTTATTAAGGCAGAGCTTGCCTATACTATAGTTGTGAGTGAAAAATGTGATATTTATAGATTTGGAGTAGTGACAATTGAAACTTTACTCAGAATGCATCCTAAAAGAATCTTCTCAACACTAAAATCAGCATCTGCTGATGACATTGCACTATGTGATGTGCTGGACGAGCGACTTGCACCACCAAATTTATCAATTTTGATGGACATAGTTCATGTTGCCATGGTCGCATTTGCTTGGTTAAACACCAATTCAAGCTACCGGCCATCAATGAAATATGTCTTGGGGTTGGGTTTCTAAACGTGTTCTGTTTTGGGATTATGTGGACCTGTGATCTTTCATTGCTGAGTATATAGTGTTTTTGCTGGGTAGTTCTAAAGGTATGGATGGTAAGAATGGTTGTTTCTATTATTTGAATGTTGTGGTCATTTGGGATTTTGATTTTATTTGGCTGTAGTTGCAATCAATGTTACCTGGTGGCATTGGATTATGGTACCTCCTTGGGTGCTTGTTTCTTTTTTAGTTTTTTTTTGCCTTTAATTAATTTGAATTGTGTACTCTTTCTCCGCCCTTAAAAACTAAGAGTTTTGTCCTATTGGATTTCTCTTGTAGAGGTTTTAATGAGGCATTTTCTTATGTGTTCGGTGGGTTAGAGGTGAGTGGTGGGTAGTGCAGTTTCATTCGTTTCTCTTAGGTTTTGTTTCTCCGTTCTCTAGTTTCCCATTGGGGTGCACCTCTACATACTCTTTGTAATCATCGAAAAAACGTACACCCCATTAAATTTTAACTAATAATGAATGATTAGTGAGTCAACACAGTGTAAAATATAAATAACATTTCTTATATTAAAAATAATGATGTGTTAAATTTGTGTTTGTTCAAGAATTTCTAAGAATTATCCCCCAACTCTAACTAGATACAGTAAATGGCTCATCTCCCATGTAAAGTAAATCCTACTAGTAGTTTCTAGGAATTATCCCACAATGCCAATGCCGTCCCACACTGGACATAACAACAATACCATTATGTAGCGAAGTTGGGTGTATTAACAATAATTTCAATGCATCAGAATCAATGAAACGAGTTAGTCAACAATCACAGCATATCATAGCATTAAACAAATTTGACGTGACATAACAATCAGTTGACTCAATCAAGTCAAGTAAGGCAACTTCGTGACGTATGGGGCAAAGCAATAACTGCAATCATAGCATTATGCAGCAAAGTTGGGGGTAAGTATTAAATAATGAACAACCAACAGGTCAGGCACATAGCAAAAAACAAAGTTACATAACAATAAAGGTTCAGTTTCTGATGCATCCCAAAAACAAACTAAACTTGCATCATCTTTATGGAATTATAGCATTCACTGATTACCATAAAATGAAGTCTGTTGTTTCTAACATGAGTGGGATTCTACTTATGATAACAATTTCAGGTGTGATTGATCAATTGCCTTCAGCAGCATCAGCATCAGCATCGCAGCCGGTTGAATCTGAAGCCAACGCCATACTCCGCAGCGGATGGTGGTACATGTCTCTTTATAACCACAGCAATGCCCTCGGTCTCTGTCGCTGGGATGGCATAACTTGCAACCAAGAGGGAAGCATAACTGCAATCCACTACCCTGGAAATGAAAATGGAGGGTTAGTATTAGCAACTCTCGACCTCTCTGCTTTCCCGAATTTACAGAGTCTTAATCTCAGTTATGGAGACATATTGGGGAGTATTCCACCAGAAATTGGCAATCTCGCCAACCTTAATCACATCGATTTATCCCACAATCGTCTTGAAGGTGACATACCTCCTTCACTTGGAAACCTTAGCCATTTAACCTTCCTAGACTTGTCTGACAACATCATTCAAGGTCCCATTCCTCATGAGTTGGGGTTCTTGAAGAATCTGTCTACGTTAAGTCTATCTCGGAACCAAATCAAGGGGACGATACCTGGCACTCTTGGTTTACCACCCAAGCTCACTTATCTCGATTTATCCCACAATAATCTTTCTGGCCAGGTACCTCTTTCACTTGGAAACCTTAGCTACTTAAGCTCTCTAGACTTGTCTGACAACAACATTCAAGGCTTCATTCCTCATTCACTTGGAAACCTTAGCTACTTAAGCTCTCTAGACTTGTCTGTCAACAACATTCAAGGCTCCATTCCTCATGAGTTGGGGTTCTTGAAAAATCTGTTTACATTAAGTCTATCTCGGAACCAAATCAAGGGGACGATACCTCATTCAATTGGAAACCTTGGCCACTTAACCTCTCTAGACTTGTCTGTCAACAATGTTCAAGGCTCCATTCCCCGTGAGCTGGGGTTCCTCAAAAATCTTGTCATGTTGGATCTGTCTCTAAACAAAATCACAGGACCAATACCTCCAACTCTAGGTCAATTACCAAATCTCACTTATTTGTACATGAATGGAAACCATATCAGCGGGAACTTGCCTACTTCAATTACAAATCTCACCCAGCTAGTCGAGCTTCAAATTTCATACAATCTATTGATTGGTTCTCTCCCTTCTGATTTAGATCGATGGACCAACTTGCAAGAGTTGAGGCTACGCCACAACTCCATCAGTGGAAAAATACCCTTGTCGATTCAAAGACTCCGACAAGTTACCTTTATCGACCTTTATAACAATCTCTTTAGTGGTGAGATACCACAACTACTTGGATCTTTGCCGAACTTAATAACACTTGATCTTAGCTACAATAATCTCTCTGGAACAGTTCCCTATTCTCTTGGAGTTTTGTACATAGCAAAAACAACTTACTTAGACATTTCACACAACAATTTAAGGTGTCCCTCAAATGCATGGCCATACCGTTGTGAAATCTTGGGTTTCCAACCCCATCCTTGTTTAGCTCATAGCAAGAAAAGCAGCCGCGTAAAACACCAGCTCACCATACTTCTTCCCATCCTTTCTTCTATAACTATGGCCTTCCTAATGCTTATGAGTCTGAAGTTGTGCCGTAATGCAAGAAAGAGCAAACAAGCAAAGCAAATGACAACCAAGAACGGTGATTTGTTCTCTGTGTGGAATTTCGATGGAAACATGGCATTTGAAGACATCATTAAAGCAACTGAAGACTTCGACATGAAGTATTGCATTGGGACAGGTGCATATGGGAGTGTTTACAAGGTGCAATTACCCGGTGGCCAGGTTGTTGCCTTGAAAAAGCTTCATGGTTTTGAAGCAGAGCAGCCAGCTTTTGATAAGAGCTTTAGAAATGAAGTGAGGGTACTGTCAGAAACAAAGCACCGTAACATTGTAAAGCTATATGGGTTCTGCCTGCACAAAAGGAGCATGTTTTTGATCTACCAGTACGTGAAGAAAGGAAGCTTGTTTTCTGTGCTATATGATGATGCAGAAGCTGCGAAATTGGATTGGAAGAAGAGGGTCAGCATCGTTAAGGGAATTGCGCATGCTCTATCCTATTTGCATCATGATTGCAACCCTCCAATTGTGCATAGAGACATAACAACCAGCAATGTCTTACTCAACTCGGAGTGGCACCCAGTTGTTTCTGACTTTGGCATGGCTCGACTCCTCAACTTTGATTCATCCAACCGAACAATAGTTGCTGGAACTTACGGATATATTGCCCCAGGTAAGTTACTCGTATTTTTATGNCGTTAAGTCTATCTCGGAACCAAATCAAGGGGACGATACCTGGCACTCTTGGTTTACCACCCAAGCTCACTTATCTCGATTTATCCCACAATAATCTTTCTGGCCAGGTACCTCTTTCACTTGGAAACCTTAGCTACTTAAGCTCTCTAGACTTGTCTGACAACAACATTCAAGGCTTCATTCCTCATTCACTTGGAAACCTTAGCTACTTAAGCTCTCTAGACTTGTCTGTCAACAACATTCAAGGCTCCATTCCTCATGAGTTGGGGTTCTTGAAAAATCTGTTTACATTAAGTCTATCTCGGAACCAAATCAAGGGGACGATACCTCATTCAATTGGAAACCTTGGCCACTTAACCTCTCTAGACTTGTCTGTCAACAACGTTCAAGGCTCCATTCCCCGTGAGCTGGGGTTCCTCAAAAATCTTGTCAGGTTGGATCTGTCTCTAAACAAAATCACAGGACCAATACCTCCAACTCTAGGTCAATTACCAAATCTCACTTATTTGTACATGAATGGAAACCATATCAGCGGGAACTTGCCTACTTCAATTACAAATCTCACCCAGCTAGTCGAGCTTCAAATTTCATACAATCTATTGATTGGTTCTCTCCCTTCTGATTTAGATCGATGGACCAACTTGCAAGAGTTGAGGCTACGCCACAACTCCATCAGTGGAAAAATACCCTTGTCGATTCAAAGACTCCGACAAGTTACCTTTATCGACCTTTATAACAATCTCTTTAGTGGTGAGATACCACAACTACTTGGATCTTTGCCGAACTTAATAACACTTGATCTTAGCTACAATAATCTCTCTGGAACAGTTCCCTACTCTCTTGGAGTTTTGTACCTAACAAAAACAACTTACTTAGACATTTCACACAACAATTTAAGGTGTCCCTCAAATGCATGGCCATACTGTTGTGAAATCTTGGGTTTCCAACCCCATCCTTGTTTAGCTCATAGCAAGAAAAGCAGCCGCCTAAAACACCAGCTCACCATACTTCTTCCCATCCTTTCTTCTATAACTATGGCCTTCCTAATTCTTATGAGTCTGAAGTTGTGTCGTAATGCAAGAAAGAGCAAACAAGCAAAGCAAATGACAACCAAGAACGGTGATTTGTTCTCTGTATGGAATTTCGATGGAAACATGGCATTCGAAGACATCATTAAAGCAACTGAAGACTTCAACATGAAGTATTGCATTGGGACAGGTGCATATGGGAGTGTTTACAAGGTGCAATTACCCGGTGGCAAGGTTGTTGCCTTGAAAAAGCTTCATGGTTTTGAAGCAGAGCAGCCAGCTTTTGATAAGAGCTTTAGAAATGAAGTGAGAGTACTATCAGAAATAAAGCACCGTAACATTGTAAAGCTATATGGGTTCTGTCTGCACAAAAGGAGCATGTTTTTGATCTACCAGTACATGAAGAAAGGAAGCTTGTTTTCTGTGCTATATGATGATGCAGAAGCTGCGAAATTGGATTGGAAGAAGAGGGTCAGCATCGTTAAGGGAATTGCACATGCTCTATCCTATTTGCATCATGATTGCAACCCTCCAATTGTGCATAGAGACATAACAACCAGCAATGTCTTACTCAACTCGGAGTGGCACCCAGTTGTTTCTGACTTTGGCATGGCTCGACTCCTCAACTTTGATTCATCCAACCGAACAATAGTTGCTGGAACTTATGGATATATTGCCCCAGGTAAGTTACTCGTATTTTTATGTAATGATAAACATACATGTAAGTGTATGATGGGATGAAAGTGCCACATATAAAAGTGAAGAATAATGATAAATGTGGATTGGTGTAAGACCATTAGGTTAGCCTTTGGGTCAAAAGCACAATCCACACCAAAACCCAATAACTGATATCTAACCTCCCAATTGAATCGAGTCCAAATCTTAGATACCAAAAAAGAGTCCAATGCCAAAAATCCAATAAAGTCTATTGTAATTATAGACTTTGTTGTTTAATTTATTTATATTCCAACTAATTCGTGTTTTTTCTTTGTGTGTTTTCATCATTAACCTCCTCACATTGATCTTATCAATGCAGAGCTAGCCTACACTATGATTGTGAATGAAAAGTGTGATGTTTATAGCTTTGGAGTTGTGGCACTTGAAACTTTATTAGGGAGACATCCTAAAGAAATCTTATCATCACTTCAATTAGCTTCTGCTCTTGACAGAGCATTATGTGATGTATTGGACCAACGCATTGCATCACCCAATTTAGCAATTTTGATGGACATAATTTGTGTTGCCACAGTCACATTTGCTTGCTTAAACACCAATCCACGCTATCGGCCATCAATGAGACGTGTCTCCCAAGGTCTTCTAACTAAGCAAATTCCACTCAACATTCCTTTGTGTGATGTTTCATTGAACCAACTCATGAGTCAAGAGTTATTTACACTTGTCAACTCCCCAAAATAAATATTTCAAAGTTGACCTCTCAACAATTAGAGAAGGTATTCTGAATATTTTATTTTCGGTCTAGACATTGTATTTTAGTTCAAATCTTCACTAAGTTTGTTTACACCTTCATATAGGTAAACCCACTTTACAAGCAATCATCGAAAGAACTGCTAAATCACAAAACTCAAACAAAATTTACCTTATTATCCCATCATACCTTATTATCTCCACGAGACTAGATAGTCTTCGGCTAAAAAATAGACTTACAAATCTTCTCTTAGTTTATAACATAATGTGTATTTATATCTTCTGTATAAATGAAATTATTATTATTTTGTTAAAAATAAAAAAAAATAAAAAATGTCCACGAGACTAGATAGATATAAAAATGAGTTTGTAATAGCATGAAGTCAGTTGCTTCTAACATGGATGAGTTTCTTATAACTTGCAACCGCGTCGGAAGCATCACTGCTTTGTATTCAACGAATGTTGCCCTTATCCAGGGACTGATTTAGCAACACTCAACCTCTCTGCTTTCTAGAATTTAGAGTCTTTTGACCTCAGTTATCCCACCAGAAATCGGCAGTCTCCCCAAACTCACTTATCTCAATTTATCCCATAATTGTTTTTTTTTTTTGGTGTGATGCCTCCGTCATTGGGAAGCCTTACCCACTTAACCGTCCTGGACTTGCCTCACAACAACATCCATGGTGAGATATCTCAACTCCTTGGATGCTTGTCTAACTTAACAATATTGTTTCTCAATGCCAATAATCTCTCTGGAACAATTCCTCTCTCTATGTTGCAAAAAGTATAGATATAAGCATTTCACACACTAATCCACGGGAGCAGTCCATTAGGCGTGCTCAAGGCTATAAACCCAAGACCTAGGACACGGCTTGGCCCACCCCGACCAAGGAGAAAGCGACACATCCTCCTTACAAACCTAACAATTGTACAACTAACTCTGAGAAAAGTAAGATAAAATAAACTTTTGAGATAAAGGGAAACTACTATAACGTTGAAACTTCCGTTAAGGCACCTTGTCATCTATTTACTATTATGTTCAGATAACTTCATTAATTACTTTAGAACAATTTTTATTATTGACGAACTAAACATCCAATAACATATAATTAACCATGTCACTCAATACAAACATAAAAATAAAAAATAAAAAAAATCACATTACTTACGTGTTTCTTTTATTAATTTCATAATATCTCAGCAAATATAATGAAACTCTAATTAAATAAGCCAATGTCAGAAGTTTATGATCTTTTTGTTGGTTTTAAACATTTTATATATTTTGCCTATGATAAATCAAATTTATTAAGGAATGTACAGATTAGGATGAGCAAACCGTAAACCCTAAACAAATTACCAAAATACCCCCGGGGAGTACCCCTGTTTCTGTTGACGTGGCAGGATTCGCCAACGCGTTAGGACGCTCTTTATCGTGCGCGGGGGGGGGATCCATCGGTTTGGACTTCGAAGGGCCCAACCGGCTTGGGCTCATGTGCGCGAGCCAAATTTCCTTCTCAACTCTTTTTACCAAAACAATAACTATTAAAGGTATATAAACACTTAAAAGGTTTGTGATCTAACCAATGTGAGACTAGAGCTTTTGAAATACATGTCTTTACCTTATGTCGCCTCTTTCAACCTTTTATAGGGGGTTTAAAGTTATGCAGGAACCAACAATTTGATGATTAGAAATCTAAAATGAAGCTTTAATGATGTGAAGAGAATGAATAAACATCTACAATATGGTGGTGAATCATTTACTTGATATTTTAAATAACATGTAGATTTGGCAATTGTTGTTTGTTATGCATTTTATATTTACATATGCTCCATGCTCCCTTATGCTGCAAATGACTTTTTCTAATGATTAACTATGATAAGCATGCCATTGTGTGTTTATATAAAGGATCAAATTCTTTTGGCTAAGAATTAAAGAGAACAAATTTAGTTGCCTTATTGCTTTAGTTGCATGACATGAACACACAAACACACAAAGTTGGCCAAAAAGCTTGACTTTGCTGTCAGATTTTACGTGTGCGCAAATAGCATGTAGATTTGGACTTTATCTTGTCCATTCCTAAGTTGCCCACAAACACACTAAGTTGCCCATTCCTCAATTTTTTTAATCTTGTCCTTCCTTGGTAGTTGTTCTTGCACATGTGCTGTCCATAAGAGTATTTTATTTTACCCATGATGTGAGCTGTTTGCAAAATGTTTTGCCCATTCTTTATTTGTTTTTTTTTTTAAAAATTCTTTTGATAAAGCTGAAAGTTACACTATTTATCTTATTATTAGTTTTAACAATTTTTTTCCTGCATAACTTTGTGACAAATTGTTAGTTACTGCATATCAGATATAACAACTTAGATAATATAATTATTATTTTTATTATCTGTCTTTCTTCTATATGTTTCTGTGCCCCCATTTATCTATTTCACATTTAGAAACAAGTAGTCTTGCTTACCATCCACATTTTATTGTGTATCAAGTGCAGCTAATAATTTCTAAACAATGCAATGGCGTGTACATATGGGTAAAGAGTCAACGGACCCGGTTTAAGCTTTTTATGAACTAGAAATGAGACAGAAGTGGAGTACAAGCATGCAAGTCTGTAAAAAAAAAACAGAAGCAGTATAATTAGCTCATAGAATAGGATGAAGTCTTGTGCTTCTAACTTCACTAATGGGCCAGTGTTTCTTCTTGTGATTATTATTATTATTGGAGGTGCGATTCAATTACCAGAGCTTGGGGTGATTGCAGCTTCTGCAGCAGTAGGAGCATCGCAGCAGCTTGAATTGGAAGCCAATGCTATACTGGGCGGTGCAAGGTGGTGGAATGCGGGGCCTGATAGTTATAGTGACCACGGCGATATCTCCAGGCGCTGCGAGTGGCGTGGCGTCACTTGCAACGGCGACGGAAGCATCACTGCAATCCACAGGTCTGAAGACCCCTATTGGGCTAACACTGGAGACCATGATATAGCAACACTCAACCTCACTGCTTTCCAGAATTTGGAGACTCTTGATCTCAGTTACGGATTCATAAAGGGGAGTATCCCGCCAAACATCGGTAATCTCGCCAACCTCAAATATCTCGATTTATCCCACAATAATTTATATGGCGAGCTGCCTCCTTCACTGGGAAACCTCGCCCACTTAACCTTCCTAGATTTGTCTGATAATAAGATTCAAGGCTTCATTCCCCGTGAGCTCGGGCTCTTGAAAAGTCTTGTCACTTTGGCTCTGTCAACAAACAAAATCAGGGGACCAATACCTCCAACTCTTGGTGGATTACCTAACCTCACTTACTTGTATATGTATGGAAACCAAATCAGTGGGGGCTTGCCTGCTTCAATTACAAATCTCACTCACTTAGCCGAGCTCCACATTTCTGACAATCTACTCGTTGGCTCCCTCCCTTTCGATTTAGGTCGATTGACCAACTTGCAAGAGTTGAGGCTACGCAACAACTTCATCGGTGGAAACATACCCTTGTCAATTCAGAGACTCCACCGAGTTACCACTATTGACCTTGGTCACAATCTCTTTGGCGGTGAGATACCACAACTACTTGGATCTTTGCCAAACTTAACAACACTGAATCTTGGCCACAATAACCTCTCTGGAATAATTCCTGTTTCACTTACAGTTTTCTACAAAAATCCAACAAAGAATGCTTATCTAGACGTTGCATACAATAATTTAATGTGTCCCACTCCAAATGCACAACCTCCTTCTACTGTAAGTAACTATGACTGTTGTGAACTTTTGGGTTTCCAACTCCAACCTTGTTCAACTCATAGCAAGAAAAGCAGCCACGTGATACCCCATCTAGCCATAGGTATTTCCATCCTCTTTTCTCTCATTTTGACCTTCCTTGTACTCATGTATCTGAAGTTGCGCCGCAACGCTGCAAGTAAGAGCAAACAAGCAAAGCAAACAACAACTCAGAACGGGAATTTGTTCTCTATATGGAATTTCGATGGAAACATAGCATTTGAAGACATCATAAAAACAACAGAGGATTTTGACATGAAGTACTGCATTGGAACAGGTGGGTATGGGAGTGTCTACAGGGTGCAATTACCCAACAACAAGGTTGTTGCCTTGAAAAAGCTTCATGGTTTTGAAGCAGAGGAGCCTGCTTATGACAAGAGTTTTAGAAATGAAGTGAGAGTACTATCGGAAGTAAAGCACCGCAACATTGTAAATCTCTATGGTTTTTGCTTACACAAAAGGAGCATGTTTTTGATCTATGAGTACATGGAGAAAGGAAGCCTGTTTTCTCTGCTATATGATGATGCAGAAGCTGTGGAATTGGATTGGAAAAAGAGGGTTAGCATAGTCAAAGGCATTGCACATGCTCTATCCTATCTGCATCATGATTGCAACCCTCCAATTGTGCATAGGGACATAACCACCACCAATGTCTTACTTAATTCAGAGTGGAACCCAACTGTTTCTGACTTTGGCATAGCCAGACTCCTCCAATATGATTCATCCAATCGAACTATAGTTGCTGGAACTTATGGATATATTGCCCCAGGTAAACTACTCATATTCTTTTGGTTCTTTTTAGTTTTTCTCTTACATACATATATTCATGCAGTTACTTGATTCTATGGAAAGCATGCCTAGTACATATTAACTGGACTAATTTTTAAATGCCAAGTTTATACTATTAGTATATTTCTTTATTTCATTTAAATTTCAACTTTTTTTTCTTCATTAATAACCCTCCTTATGTTAATTTTATTAACACAGAGCTTGCTTACACTATGGTTGTGAGTGAAAAGTGTGATGTTTATAGCTTTGGAGTAGTGGCACTTGAAACTTTAATGGGAAGACATCCTAAAGAAATCTTGTCATCACTTCAATCAAGATATGCTCTCGACATTGCATTATGTGATGTGCTAGACCAACGCCTTGCACCACCAAATTCAACAGTTTTGCTGGACATAGTTCATGTGGCCATGGTGATATTTGGATGCTTAAACACCAATCCATGCTATCGGCCATCAATGAAATGTGTGTCTCAAAGTTTTCAAACTGAACGGACTCCATTAAACATATCTCTGCGTGAGGTTTCATTGCAACAGCTCATGAGTCAAGAATTATTTACATATGTCAACTCCGTTAAATAAAATTTCAATTATAAGTTGACCTATCTGCAATTAAGAGAGATTTATTGTATGTTTCAAATTTTGGATGATTCAAATGTATCAACATAAAATAATATTTACAATGCATAGTACCCTATTTGGATTATTGTTGTGAAATCAAGTTGGTGTCACAAATATTTTTTCGGTTCCACTCTTCACAAAGTTTGTACTGAAAAAGCCACACAACAAGCAACTATTGAAATTTTTCTGCTAAATCCCAATTTTCAAACAAAAAACTTCCCTTTTATCTCAGCACTATCAAATAGCCCCATCAAAATTTATCAACAAAAACCGCTAAGAATTTCCCCTGCTATATTACTTTGCTTCTTTTTTTTTTTTTCTTCAATAATTGATTCGAAACTCTTTGAGAGGAAACAAAGTCTGTTACAATTTATTATGATTTGTCAAAATCTTAATTAAGCTGTAAAAACATTTCCTTTCCTTCCCCTCTCAAACAAAACATTATCCCACCATGGCAATATAGTCAGTCTCCACTAGACTTGATCAGATATAATTAACATTATCCCACAGGTTTAGGCACAGAGCATATACAGAAGTTTAATTTCTGATTCATATCAAGGAAAATAAAACTTGCACCTTTACAAAATAAATAGCATTCATGATTAATACATCATCACCGAATTTGAACATTTGCATGCACAAAGAATGAAGTCTGTTGCTTCTAAATACGTCAATGAGTATCTTATAATTATGATTATTTCAGGTGTGATTCAATTGCTAGAGTTGGGGGTTGCGAAATATTTAGTTTCCAATTACAATTCTGTTCAGCTCATAGCACTGAAATAAGAGTGCTATCAGAAATAAACCATTGTAAAGCTCTATGGGTTTTGTCTACACAAAAGGGGCATGTTTTTAGTTACATGGAAAAAGGAAGCTTATTTTCTGTTCTATATGATGATGCAAAAACCGTGGAATTTGATTGGGAAAGGAGGGTTAACATAGTCAAAGGCATTGCACATGCTCTAAACCCTTCAATTGTGCATAGAGACATAACCACCAACAATGTCATACGTAATTTAGAGTGGAATCCGGCTGTTTCTGACTTTGGCATAGCCAGACTCCTCCAATGTGATTCATCCAACTGAACTATAGTTGTTTGAACTTTTGGATATATTGCTCCAGGTAAATTACTCATTTTCTTTTGTTTTCCTTACACGTTCTTACGTTTATTTGATTCAATAAAGTCAATCAAGTTTATAGTAATTCTATACTTTTTGTAATCATTGAAAAAAAACTGTACACCTCATTAAATTTTAACTAATAATGAATGATTTGTAAGTCAACACAACATAAAATACAAATAACATTTCTCACACTAAAAGAATTATGTGTTAGACGTGTGTTCATACAAGAATTTTTAGGAATTATCCCCAACTCTAATTAAATACAATTAATGTCTCATCTCCCATATAAAGTAAATCCTACTAGTAGTTTCTAGGAATTATCCCACAATGCCAATGCCGTCCCACACTGGACATAACAATAATACCATTATGTAGCGAAGTTGGGTGTATTAACAATAATTTCAATCCATCGGAATCAATGAAACGCGTTAGTCAACACTGGACATAACAATCAGTTGACTCAGTCAAGTCAAGTAAGGCAATGGCGTGACATATGGGGCAAAACAATAACTGCAATCATACCATTATGCAGCAAAGTTGAATGTAAGTATTAAATAATGAACAACGAACAGGTCAGGCACATAGCCAAAGTCAAAGTTACATAACAATATAGGTTTAGTTTCTAATGCATCCCAAAAACAAACTAAGCTTGCATCATCTTTATAGAATTATAGCATTCACTGATTACCATAAAATGAAGTCTGTTGTTTCTAACATCAGTGGGATTCTACTTATCATAACAATTTCAGGTGTGATTGATCAATTGCCTTCAGCAGCATCAGCATCGCAGCGGCTTGAATCGGAAGCCAGCGCTTTACTCCGCAGCGGATGGTGGTCCATGTCTCTTTATAACCACAGCACTGTCTCCGGTCACTGTCGCTGGGATGGCATAACTTGCAACCAAGAGGGAAGCATAACTGCAATCCACTACCCTGGAAATGAAAATGGAGGGTTAGTATTAGCAACACTCGACCTCTCTGCTTTCCCTAATTTACGGAGTCTTAATCTCAGTCATGGAAACATATCGGGGAGTATTCCAACAGAAATTGGCAATCTCGCCAACCTTAATTACATCGATTTATCCCACAATCGTCTTGAAGGTGACATACCTCCTCCACTTGGAAGCCTTAGCCATTTAACCTTCCTAGACTTGTCTGACAACATCATTCAAGGTCACATTCCTCATGAGTTGGGGTTCTTGAAAAATCTGTCTACGTTAAGTCTATCTAGGAACCAAATCAAGGGGACGATACCTCGCACTCTTGGTTTACCACCCAAGCTCACTTATCTCGATTTATCCCACAATAGTCTTTCTGGCCAGGTACCTCTTTCACTTGGAAACCTTAGCTACTTAACCTCTCTAGACTTGTCTTTCAACAACATTCAAGGCTCCATTCCCCCTGAGTTGGGGTTCTTGAAAAATATGTTTACATTAAGTCTATCTTGGAACCAAATCATAGGGACGATACCTCATTCACTTGGAAACCTTAGCCACTTAACCTCTCTAGACTTGTCTGACAACAAAATTCAAGGATCCATTCCTCATGAGTTGGGGTTCTTGAAAAATCTGTTTACGTTAAGTCTATCTTGGAACCAAATCGAGGGGACGATACCTCATTCACTTGGAAACCTTAGCCACTTAACCTCTCTAGAATTGTCTTTCAACAACATCCAAGGCTCCATTCCCCGTGAGCTGGGGTTCCTCAAAAATCTTGTCATGTTGGATCTATCTCTAAACAAAATCACAGGACCAATACCTCCAACTCTTGGTCAATTACCAAATCTCACTTATTTGTACATGAATGAAAACCATATCAGTGGGAACTTGCCTACTTCAATTACAAATCTCACCCAGCTAGTCGCGCTTCAAATTTCATACAATCTATTGATTGGTTCTCTCCCTTCTGATTTAGATCGATGGACCAACTTGCAAGAGTTGAGGCTACGCCACAACTCCTTCAGTGGAAATATACCCTTGTCGATTCAAAGACTCCGACATGTTAGCATTATCGACCTTTATCACAATCTCTTCAGTGGTGAGATACCACAACTACTTGGATCTTTGCCGATCTTAATAACACTTGATCTTAGCTATAATAATCTCTCTGGAACAGTTCCCTATTCTCTTGGAGTTTTGTACATAACAAAAACAACTAACTTAGACATTTCACACAACAATTTAAGGTGTCCCTCAAATGCATGGCCATCTTATCCAACAAACAAGCATAACTGTTGTGAAATCTTGGGTTTCCAACCCCAACCTTGTTTAGCTCATAGCAAGAAAAGCAGCCGCGTAAAACACCATCTCGCCATACTTCTTCCTATCCTTTTCTCTATAACTTTGACCTTCCTAATGCTTATGAGTCTGAAGTTGTGTCGTAATGCAAGAAAGAGCAAACAAGCAAAGCAAATGACAACCAAGAACGGTGATTTGTTCTCTGTATGGAATTTCGATGGAAACATGGCATTTGAAGACATCATTAAAGCCACTGAAGACTTCAACATGAAGTATTGCATTGGGACAGGTGCATATGGGAGTGTTTACAAGGTGCAATTACCCGGTGGCAAGGATGTTGCCTTGAAAAAGCTTCATGGTTTTGAAGCAGAGCAGCCAGCTTTTGATACGAGCTTTAGAAATGAAGTGAGGGTACTGTCAGAAATAAAGCACCGTAACATTGTAAAGCTATACGGGTTCTGTCTGCACAAAAGGAGCATGTTTTTGATCTACCAGTACATGAAGAAAGGAAGCTTGTTTTCTGTGCTATATGATGATGCAGAAGCTGCGAAATTGGATTGGAAGAAGAGGGTCAGCATCGCTAAGGGAATTGCACATGCTCTATCCTATTTGCATCATGATTGCAACCCTCCAATTGTGCATAGAGACATAACAACCAGCAATGTCTTACTCAACTCGGAGTGGCACCCAGTTGTTTCTGACTTTGGCATGGCTCGACTCCTCAACTTTGATTCATCCAACCGAACAATAGTTGCTGGAACTTATGGATATATTGCCCCAGGTAAGTTACTCGTATTTTTATGTAATGATAAACACACATGTAAGTGTATGAGGGGATCAAAGTCCCACATATGAAAGTGAAGAATAATGATAATATAAAGGGCATATAAATGTGGATTGGTGTACGACCATTAGGTTAACCTTTGGGTCAAAAGCTCAATCCACACCAAAACCCAATAACTCGTATCTATCCTCCCAATTGAATCAAGCCCAAATCATAGATACCAAAAAACAGTCCAATGCCAAAAATCCAATAAAGTCTATTGTAATTATAGACTTTATTTTTTAATTTATTTAAATTCTTTTTTGTGTGTTTTCATCATTAACCTCCTCACATTGATCTTATCAATGCAGAGCTCGCCTACACTGTGGTTGTGAGTGAAAAATGTGATGTTTATAGCTTTGGAGTTGTGGCACTTGAAATTTTATTAGGAAGACATCCTAAAGAAATCTTATCATCACTTCAATCAACATCTGCTCTTGACATAGCATTATGTGATGTATTGGACCAACGCCTTGCACCACCCAATTTAGCAATTTTGATGGACATAGTTTGTGTTGCCATAGTCACATTTGCTTGCTTAAACACCAATCCACGCTATCGGCCATCAATGAGAAGTGTCTCCCAAGGTCTTCTCACTAAGCAAATTCCACTTAACATTCCTTTGTGTGATGTTTCATTGAACCAACTCATGAGTCAAGAGTTATTTACACTTGTCAACTCCCCAAAATAAATATTTCAAAGTTGACCTCTCAGCAATTAGGGAAGGTTTTTTGTATATTTTATTTTCGGTCTACTGTTGTAAGATCGATTTGGTTTTCTTGGAATGACATTGTATGTCAGTTCAAATCTTCACAAAGTTTGTTTACACCTTCATATAGGCAAACCAACTTTGCAAGCAATCATTGAAAGAACTGCTAAATCACAAAACCCAAAACATACTTACCTTGTTATCTCATCATACCTTATTATCTCCACGAGACTAGATAGTCTTCGACTAAAAAATAGACTTACGGATCTTCTCTTGGTTTATCATATAATGTGTATTTATATCTTATCTTCTATATAAATGAAATTATTATTATTTTGTTAAAAATAATATAAAAATCTCCACGAGACTAGATAGATATAAAAATGAGTAATTCTTATATCTACCATGAAGCATGAATGATTTGCTTTATAGATGATATAAAAATTACTCTATAAAAATTTCCGTGCAGTGGTATTCCTAGAACAAGTTAGTCCAAGTAGTTCCATCCGCCAAATTATAACTTGTATGCGCAGTTCTTCTTAGTTGACACAAAGCCAAGCAATGCAATGGCGTGACATATGGGTAGACATGCATACGTAGTCAATGGAGCAAAGCCTCAAATCGTATATTTTTCAGCTTTTATGCAGTGGAGTGGAATAATTGTGAGAATAAAAGAATTAATGAACAATAATAATAATTAGCTCATCATCAGTTAAGCATTTCCATTACAATTTTCCTATTTGCTCTTTACCGCATTAAAATTTTTAAATGCCAAGTTTATACTATTAGTATATTTGTTTATTTAATTTAAATTTAAACATTTTTTTTGTTTTTTTTTTTGTTCATTTTCATCAATAACCCTCCTTATGTTAATTTTATTAACACTTGTGAGTGAAAAGTGTGATGTTTATAACTTTCGAGTAGTGACACTTGAAACTTTAATGAGGAGACATCCTAAGGAAATCTTATCATCACTTCAATCAAGATTTGCTCTCGACATTGCATTATGTGAAGTGCTAGACCAACACCTTACACCACCAAATTTAACAGTTTTGCTGGACATAGTTTCATGTGGCCATGGTGATATTTGGATGCTTAAACACCAATTCATGCTATCGGCCATCAATGAAATGTGTCTCAGTTTTCAAACTGAACAGACTCCATTAAACACGTCTTTGCGTGAAGTTTCATTGTAACAGCTCATAGGTCAAGAATTATTTACATGTCAACTCCATTAAATAAAATTTTATTTATAAGTTGACCTATCTGCAATTACGAGAGATTTATTGTATGTTTCAAATTTTGGATGATTCAAATGTATCAACATAAAATAATATTTACAATGTATAGTACCCTATTTGGATTATTGTTGTGAAATCAAGTTGGTGTCAGAGTTATATTGTCGGTTCCACTCTTCACAAAGTTTGTACTGAACAAGCCACACAAGCAGCAACTATTGAAATTCTTCTGCTAAATCCCAATTTTCAAACAAAAAACTTCCCTTTTATCTCAGCACTATCAAATAGCCCCATCAAAATTTGTCAACAAAAACCGCTAAGAATTTCCCCTGCTATATTACTTTGCTTTTTCCTTTTTTCCCCTTCAATAATTGATTCAAAACTCTTTGAGGTACAATACAAGGCCACCAACCAGACCAAAAAAAAGACACAAAAACACATCAACAACAAAACTGAACATCCCTAAACACAAAAACGTTAAAAATGAAAACACTTACACCAATTATGTTATTAGATGTTCCATTACAACTAAGAATATAAATGAAAGAAAATAAATAATTATGCCTAAATATTACAAATAGACAGATATTTCAAAACCTTAAAAAGTTATAATTAAACCGATAAAAGAGAATAAATGGAGTAATGTATTGACTTTGTCAATAAAAAAATGTTACTTTTCCATGGTATAAGGCAAACTTTTTTTAAGTACAATTAATAAAAATTGTGGCTTTAGCCAAATTTGTCGTAGTATGTATATAAATAGTAGCTATTTATTAACATTTTTGTTGGTTTCCTTTTTTTTTATAAGATTTAACATAAATAATCAATATGATAGATATTTATTACGTAATATTTGCTCCATTTTTTTATTTATCTATCTTTTTATTTTGATATTTTCATAAATAGGAACATATCTAAGAAATGTGTAAAGGGAGGACCAAAATTTATATAGTATCATCAAATAAATATTATAATATATTATTACATAATTATGTACATATATCAATATATAGAAAGAAATTCTTTCTAAATTATAAAGTCAATATAAAATTTTTCATTGTCATTTTTTTTAATAATTCCCTTATTTTATAAGTTAAAAGACTATTAACAAAAATAAAACATTTTTATTTTATTTATGAGTTTACTTTTTACATTATTCGTGCTTAAAAAATGCCTATTAATAATAACATTTAAAATGAAAAGAGTCAATATTAAATAAATAAAATAATAAATTAAACAATATTACAAATTATTCTTATAAACAATTGGTAATGTTAAGGTTTTATGATGCTTAATGAAGTTAACAGGATAAAAGTGTTCTACTAATTCATATTGATTATTGAAATGTAATTTTGTATATTCTTCTAAATGGGTGCACATAAGAAAGTCTATAAAGTGATATGAGCCTTCTAGCTAGTTCAAATTTAAATGAGTAAAAAAAAAGTTGAAATTGTTGGGAATAGAATAAGAGATTAAGAAGGTTAGTAGCAATACATTACATACAAAATCTATCACTAGACTATCACAATTTTCGTGTTATTGGTGTACATAAAATCCAAAAAATATATATATATATATATATATATATATATAAGTATAAATTTTGTGGGGGACCTAAGCCCCTATAAATTGGGGGTGTTCATAGGCCGGGTTAGCCTATACTCGAATCCGATCATATATTTAGACCGAGTCAATTTTGAGAACCCGGACTCGACCCTAAACCCGATAGGCCCGATCATCTTTGGGCAGAGTTTGGACCGGGTCAAAGCGGGCCAAAATGTTTGATTTTATATTTCTTAATGGCCTTTTTTATTGTAAAATAAAACCCCTTGCTGTCATAAACCAATTCAAGAATAAAATGTGCAAAATACGAGCACTTGTGACTGTTATATATCACTATGAACAGACAAAAGACACATCACAAAATTGAAAGCATGCAAAAGAACAAAAATCAACTTCAAATTATAATCGATTTGCAATAAAGTTAATTACAATAGATTTGCAATCATGGGATAGGATGGGATGAGATTGCAAGAATCCAATTCATTTTATTCTTGTGATTTCTCATAATGGGATGGGAAGGAAATAAAAAATAAAAAATGCATTAATATCCGATAGTATAGCATACGGGCCGTCGGGCTGGGCCGGGTGGCCCAAGGCTAAATCCGAACCCGGTATGAATTAAATTGGGTTTTTTTTNAAATCGGGCCCGATTAAAATCGAGTATGATTCAACCCGAATGCTTCGGTGAAATAGACATGTCTGTGAAGATGCGGACTACCCCCACCTGGACAGAAAGACCTTATGAAGCTTCACTGTTCCCTGGGATTGGGTTTGGGCTTTTCCTGCGCAGCTTAGGTGGAGGG
Organism: Nissolia schottii; assembly: GCA_003254905.1. Classification (NCBI taxonomy): domain Eukaryota; kingdom Viridiplantae; phylum Streptophyta; class Magnoliopsida; order Fabales; family Fabaceae; genus Nissolia; species Nissolia schottii. Next base: position 19,984 of record QANU01052116.1, read on the forward strand.
CGAAGAAGGCCCCCTTCCGGGGGGGGCCCGAGCCATCAGTGAGATACCACTCTGGAAGAGCTAGAATTCTAACCTTGTGCCAGGACCTACGGGCCAAGGGAAAGTCTCAGGTAGACAGTTTCTATGGGGCGTAGGCCTCCCAAAAGGTAACGGAGGCGTGCAAAGGTTTCCTCGGGCCAGACGGAGATTGGCCCTCGAGTGCAAAGGCAGAAGGGAGCTTGACTGCAAGACCCACCCGTCGAGCAGGGACGAAAGTCGGCCTTAGTGATCCGACGGTGCCGAGTGGAAGGGTCGTCGCTCAACGGATAAAAGTTACTCTAGGGATAACAGGCTGATCTTCCCCAAGAGCTCACATCGACGGGAAGGTTTGGCACCTCGATGTCGGCTCGACCGGGTTATGAACACCCCTGTATAAACACCCCCTCCCCCTTGAATCTACCCATGTTCACAAATTTTTGTCTAATTTTTGTATTTATATCACATTAATTATTCTTTTCCTTACATTGCCATAAACACTCTATCTATACTTATACATTGCTAATAACTCTAATTACTTTCATTATTTTTAATTCTCTATGTTAAATAAGAATAATTATATAAAATATTATTTTTTCTTACTTTCATATTTTTAATTATTTTCTTAATACCCGTACACAATTCAAAGTGAACAATTAAAAAAAAAAACCACATTAAGTAGTTGGATTGATGAAAATTATATTCTATTTGAAGTTTTTAATAAAGGTGCAAGTGTTACACCAATTCCAAGATCTCTCCCCTAACGTAAATCCTTGATTTATATTAGAAACTATTGCATATATTTTATAATAGCAATCTCTCTCATTTTTATGTGTTCATTCATAACTTAATATATTTAAACACAAAAATTATATCTAAATATATTAAATTAGGAATAAACCTCAAAAATTAAACGAAACGGCTGTTATGAAAGGGATGAATTATCCCACAGTGGAGCAGGGATACAAGCTGGGATTTAAAATTCTGCATGGGTCCCCATTGGTGCAACATGTTAGTCAAATGGTAGACCCACCCACATAGAAAACCATAACACGCATGCTACAATTCTTCTAAAGTTGACACCAAGTCAAACAATCCTGCAATGTCGTGAATCTCGTGATAAGTGAAACCATTCATTATACTACTTCACAATCAGCCCAAACCATTTTCACATTGCTGATCGTCATCTTAATTTCTAGGAATTATCCCACAATTCCAATGTCGTCCTTATCTTGAAGCGAGTTTATTAGAGATAACAATTTCAACCTGCACATAATTATTAATTTTGGTGTCACCCAATAACTAATCATATGATGCATCCACTAAACACAGTAACACCGAATTTACAAATTTTAACATACACACGTACACACTTTTCACGTACAAAATTAAATCAGATAATATATACTATGTATTAAATAATAAAAAATAATTGTGACACTCTTTTTTTGCTTTTCATTCACACTCTAAGGGTGTAAACTCACTCGCTCTCATTTACATACATTTTAAAGTAGATACACAAACTTTTAAACTAACTTGACCAAATTTTTTTAACAACCAAAAATAAATAATTAAACGAAAACGAAGAATAAGAAAAAATTTTCATCTATATATTACTCCCTCTGTTCTTAAATAATGGTTTACCTATTTATTTTAATATTTTTATAAATAATTGTCCACTTTTTAAATTTAGACAATATTAATTATCGTTTTTCTTAGTATGCCCTATAATAAAAGTAGCGGAACGTGAAGAAATTACTAAGAGTAATTTTATAAAGTATTGCTAAGTTTTCTTAAAGACATTTCAATTATTTTTTTAATATATGTGTAAAATGAAGAATACACGTCTATTTCTTTTTATCTGTCATTTCAGACAAACTCACAAATATTACAAAATTTAAAATCAAGAATAATTAATAAAGCAGTTTTATTAGATTATATTTATTTAATTTTTAAACAATTACTACTGTGTTCGGTTGACCCACCGAGTCAAGCCAATGGGTAAAGACGTACGAAGTTGATGGGTAAATGCTTGGAAGCTGGAATCATATGGACGGAGATTTTCTGTCTGATATATTCGTCTTTTTTCTCTTTTTTTTTTCTTTTCCTTTAAATTACAACTCACATTGTTTTAACTTATAATTTCTTTTGAATTATACAGAAAAATTTTGTTGGAATGAAATAGAGGTTTATGTGGAGTTGTGGGGCCTGAGTGAGAGTATTAAAGAATGAAGAAGCACACAGTTTCTGATGCATCTGACAAAGTTATATTAATTGTTAACACATCACCAGTGAGTTTGAACGTACATCTGCGCATTGAAGAATAGAAATGAGGTCAGTTGGTTGTAATTACATCGATGGGTTTCTTATAACCATGATAATTATTTCAGGTGTGATTGATCATCAATTGCCAGAGATGAGGCTGGTTGCAGCTTCAGCTTCATCAACATCAACATCGCAGCAGCTTGAAATGGAAGCCAATGCTATGCTCAGTTGCGGATGGTGGACGTCGGAACCTCAGGACGTCTCCGGTCACTGTGAGTGGGATGGTATAACTTGCAACAGCGCTGGGAGCATTACTGCAATCCACCTGCCTCTCTACCACACTGGAGGGTCTGATATTGCAGACATCAATGTCTCTGCTTTCCAGAATTTAGAGTCTCTCGATTTCAGTTATAATCGCCTATATGGGAGAATCCCACCAGAAATGGGCTATCTCCTCAAACTCGCTTATCTCAATTTATCCTACAATTTTCTCTCTGGTGGGATACCCCCTTCACTGGGAAACCTTACCCACTTAACTGCCTTAGACTTGTCTCGCAACTACATTGAAGGCTCCATTCCTCTTGAGTTGGGGTCTATGAAGAGCCTTTCTACATTAAGTCTTTCTGTTAACAACATCAAAGGGCCGATACCTCCATCACTGGGAGGCCTTCCTAGACCTCTCTAACAACTTTATTCAAGGCTCCTTTCCTCATCAATTGGGGTTCCTGACAGGCCTTTCTACATTAAGCCTATCTCAAAACAACATCTCAGGCCCGATACCTCAAACTCTTGGTGCATTACACCAACTCACTCATCTCGATTTATCACATAATGATCTATACCTCCCTCACTTGGGAACCTTAGCCACTTAGTGAGCCTAGACTTGTCTGACAACAACATTCAAGGCCCCATTCCCATTAGCTTGGGCTTCCTTAGAGATCTCGTCTCTATGGATCTATCTCAAAACAGCATTAGAGGGAACTTGCCTGCTTCACTCACAAATCTCACCCAGTTAGCCGAGCTCAAGATTTCTCAAAATCTGCTCGTTGGTTCTCTCCCTTCTGATTTAGGCGGATTCGTCAACTTGCAAGAGTTGATCTTACACAACAACTTCATCAGTGGGAAAATACCATTGTCAATTCAAAAACTTGCACGCCTAACCACTATCGAGCTTCATCACAACATCTTCAGTGGTGAGATACCCCAACTACTTGGATGTTTGTCAAATTTATCAACACTGAATCTCAGCTACAATAATCTCCCTGGAACAATTCCCCTCTCTATCACAGCAAACAATTTAGAGATTGACATTTCACACACTAACTTGAAGTATCCGCCTCCACAGGCACGGCCCCGTTCTGTGATCATCAATCATGAATGTTGCCAAAATTCAACTTTCCACTTCCAATGTTGTTCGCATGAAAAGCTCAGCAAAGTAATACAGCATCTAGCCATTCCTGCTCTCTTTTCTCTGACTGTGATATGCCTATTTGTATTACTTCTGAATCTGATAGCAAGTCAAAGCAAACAAGCAAAGCAAATAATAACTAAGAATGGCGATTACTTCTCCATGTGGAACTTCGATGGACACATAGCATTTGAAGACATCATTAAAGCAACTCAAGACTTTGACATGAAGTACTGCATTGGAACAGGTGGGTATGGGAGTGTCTACAAGGTGCAATTACCCACCGGTAAGATTGTTGCCTTGAAAAAACTTCACAACTTTGAAGCGGAAGAGCCTGCTTTAGATAAGAGTTTTAGAAATGAAGTGAGAGTACTATCGGAAATAAAGCACCGCAACATTGTAAAACTATATGGATTTTGTTTGCACAAAAGGAGCATGTTTTTGATCTATGAGTACATGGAGAAAGGAAGCCTGTTTTCTGTGCTATATGATGATGCAGAAGCTGTGGAATTGGATTGGAAAAAGAGGGTTAGCATAGTCAAAGGCATTGCACATGCTCTATCCTATCTGCATCATGATTGCACCCCTCCAATTGTGCATAGGGACATAACCACCAGCAATGTCTTACTTAATCCAGAGTGGAACCCAACTGTTTCTGACTTTGGCATAGCCAGACTCCTCCAATATGATTCATCCAATCTAACCATAGTTGCTGGAACTTATGGATATATTGCCCCAGGTAAATTACTCACATTCTTTTGGTTCTTTTTTCTCTTTGCATTTATATTTATACGATTCTATGCCTAGTATATACATAACTGGACATGTGAACTATTGGGTCAAGTTTGTAGTAGTTGTTGAATTTGTTTAATTCATTTAAATTCCAATTTTTGTATGTGGTTTCATTTTTAACCTCCTCATGTTGATCTTATTAACACAGAGCTTGCCTACACTATGGTTGTGAGTGAAAAATGTGATGTTTACAGCTTTGGAGTAGTGACTCTTGAAACTTTAGTGGGGAAGCATCCTAAGGAAATCCTGTCATCACTCCAATCAGCATCTGCTAATGACAAGATGTTTCATTGAACCAGCTCATGAGTCCAGAGTTGTTTACACTTTTCAACTCCCCAAAATAAATATTTCAAAGTTGACCTCTCAATACATAGGGTAGGTTTATTGTATATTTTATTTCGGTCTATTGTTGTAAGATCAATTTGGTGTTCTTTTCTCAGAATGACCTTGTTTTTTCAGTTCAACACTTCAACTCTTCACTAAGTTTGTTTACACCTTTGCAAGCAATCATCGAAGAGCATGCTTCCTCGGCTAAATCACAAAATTAAAACAAATTACCTTTCACCACAGTTAAAACTTAAAACAAATCACAAAAATGTCGCCACATGCCATCGCCTTAACTCCATTATAAAAAGTTATGCATGCCATCGCCTTAACTCCATTACAAGTCGTTGTCGTATAAATGATATTTTCCAGCGACCGCGAAAGTTGTTGCCATAGAGTATGATCTATAGGAGCAACAATAAACATCATTGTAGCAGAGTGTTTCTTTCCTAGCGACATTGAAAGTTGTTGTTATCGAGTTTGATCTATGGCAACGACAATAAAAATTGTTGTTGTATATTCAATTTATTGTAGTGACATTAAAAGTTGTTATTGTAGTGTTGCTCCTTCCTAGTGACCTTTAAAATTGTTGTCGTAGAAGTTGATCTATGGCAATGACTTGTAAAATTGTTGTTATATATACAATTTATAGCAACGACATTAGGTCATCGTAGAGTTGATCCTTCCCATCAACGGGAAATCGTCGGCGTAATTATGCACTTATACTAGCGAAATAATAAAAGTTGTTGTCATATATTGTATATATCCCTGTGACTTATATTGTTACTATAAATGTTAGGCTTAACAATTAAACCAACAACATTGTAATGTTGTTGAGAAAGAATCATTTCTTTTAACAATATACATGTCACTAAAAAAAAGCCGTCACGAGAGATCTAATTTTTTGTAGTATCCTTCCCTTATCCCTATGCTTCTGAAGTTCATCACCACTCGCCTCCATAGCTTCTAGGTAACATACAAATATCCTAGATCAACCTTTTGGCAGATAGCTATTAAAAGACATAAGGATACAGAAATAGAGATAGAGGCTTCTGCTTGGGTAGTAGTTTCGGTTGTTAGAGCAAAATTAGCACACATCGCCTTAAAAAATTAGATACCACCACTAGCAGTTCGTAACACTCCTCTTATTCTATTTTTCATTTGATCTTTTTTTTTTTTTTTTTACATAACTTAAATCAAATTTCTTCTATTTATGCTATCCATTTCTCGTATCATACAATGACATATAAACATTTTTTTCTAAAAAAAAAAAATAATTCAACAATCAAAAGTGCACATTTATTTCAAAAACAAATATTTTCTTATCATTTCTTAATTTNATTGATCAATGTTTATGAGCAACATGGCTGGAGTGCCAACCTTTGAATTGAATTCATGTTTAAATAAATTAGGATGGATTTATCATGTTTTAGTTGGAGTTTGGGTTTTTCTCATGTTCTCTTGGACTATGATTTGCGTTGTGCTTTGCAACTTATTCGCTCTTGCTACTCGTATGCTCATCTTGCCTGCTTCGTTGTTTCCAAAATTCGAGAGCTTCTTGTGCATCACTAGGAGGTCCAACTTCATCACATCTTTAAAGAGGCCAATAAAGTGACGAATGGCTTAACTCATTTTAGCCACTCTTTAGTTTCTTTTGACGTTGAGTCGTTTCATGAAAACCTGTTTCTATTTGTTATTTTTTGTGGGAGGATCTTTAGGCAAGTGAATTGGTCCAAGGCGAGCTAGGATCTCTTCTTGTTTTGTGTGTTTTTCCTGGGCTTTGGCCCTCCCAACATGAGGAAAAAAAAATTGAACTTATGTTTGGTACAACTGAACGTCTAATGATATTAAAATATTCTTGTGTGTGAATATTGTGAAAAAACTCATTATTAAAATTAGACATACAAGTTAAATCAAAATCCAAGTATGTTCTATCTAGAATATATAACATCCATTCATCCACCTATCTATTTATTTATATTATTATAATAATATTATTATATTAAAATCGTTCCACTCCATTTGTCACATGACAATAACTCCCTTGATCTCCATTCATGTTAGAATTTTCTTAAATTTTGATTATTTATAAATTATTTCATATATTTGATATAACTTTTTTTACTTTTCATTATTTCATCTTTCATTTTTTTTAAACTTTTCATTTTTTTTATTAACTCAAGACTCTTCATCTTAAGTACANAAGATTATTTATATATAAGATAAACTAGATAAACAATAGGACCTCACTTCTCTAATTCTATTCCATTTTTTTAGATTAATTATGTTTCTAGGTAACAAAATAATGACGACGTACTTCTTTCTTTACAGCACAATTTTCTCATTTTTTTTCTTTAAAAGTACTAGTATTAAATAAAATAAATAAACTAATTTTAATGCACTAATTGTTAGTTAATTATAAATTGCCACAACAATAAAAGTAACATGCTCTTATGAAAAGAAAAATTCATATATTACAATATATAATTAAATAACAATCTAAAATTTGTTACACGACGAGTGCAGCAAAGCTAAATCCATAAGAGAATGTAAAAAGGTAAACTATTGTATACAAATCAATTTCTTTAGTTATCATCACTATGTTATAGACCGAGTCATTACGCTCATCTTGGAGCCTCCCCTGATATTCTCCCTCTAGGAGCAATGCTCTATGATTCCCGCCAACGATCAGAGAAATTCTCGCCCCTTGATATCCTCCTTCTAGGGAGCAACACTCCACAATCCCCACCAATGATCAGAGAGATTCTCGCCCCATGATATCCTCATTCCAAGGAGCAACCCACACCCGTCAGGTATTTAAACCTAAGCAGGGCACCAGGTACGCCAGAACCCCACTTCCCCCTTGATTCCCCCTATTGCTTCGAATTTTCACTGACTTGAGCGTCGGAGTCCTTGCAGGTACACGTCTTGGCTACCTCGAACCCGCAGAGGAGCTACAGGATCCAAATTGTACCCCTTCGGTACAATTATTGGAGTCACACTTTCTCCTAACGCATTTGCATGCAATTCTTCATGACATGAGCACATAATTCCAAAGTACCAATTTAAATTAAAATTAGAATATGTACCACGCAGATGCGTGAAGTGTAACTATATATATATATATANGTGATAGATAAGTGATTAGGGACCAAATGAAAAACAATTTCTAATATAAGAGACTAAATTGAAGAAAAAAATAATTACAAGAGACCACAGTAACAATAAAAAGTAAATAATGATTAATAAGGGGGAAAAAACCTATTTTGCAAAAAAAAAGAAACCTGATATAAAATTATGTCGTATTACTTAAAGCCTAAGCAGCTTTCATCTGACTTTCACCTCCATATCCTTGATGTCCAAAAAACTATTATTGGATTAATCAATGGAAATGGTGCTGCTCAGGCCAGGGCCAAAGGTTCTGCTGCTCATCAATATTGTGGTGAAACATGTTGCAAAGCCCTTCATCCTGAATATTATTATCTTGTCTTGATGATGAGTATTGTAGGAGCTGAGTTATACTTGTGGATTGAAGGCTTTTACCATTCTGAGAAGATGCAGGAGCGTTCTTTACAAGTGGTGATCTTGAGAGATCTAAATTAATATTGTCAGAGGTGTTATTATTATCACTTCCATTGGTCCAAGAATCCTCAGCTTCTTGCTTAAGGCTGATTAATGTTCCACCTTCACAATAATCCATACTTTTCAGAGCTTGTAACTGCAAACACCATACAGTTAAAAATTGCAATTGAAGAGAGTCAAGATATACATGTATGTCAACATGGCTTAATTAATTAATTTGATCTAATGCAAATTGGAATTAATTAAAACACAGGATATAGTAATTATAAAAAGAGACAAACATAATATGCAGTTATCCTAGAACTATATGGCACCTGAGCTTGTAATTTCTGGTTGTGGGCCTTAAGTGCATGATGGTGAGCCTTGGCTGCTTCAAAGAGCTTCCTGAGAGCCTGAAACTCGTTCTCAAGGTGCTTGGTCTTCCACCTCGCCCTCCGATTCTGGAACCATATGGCGATCTGCCTCGGCTGCAGCCCCAGCGACTTGGCCAGCTCCACCTTCCTCTCCGCCTCCAGCTTGTTCCCCATCTCGAAGCTCCTCTCCAGGGTCTTCACCTGCTCCACGTTCAGCCTCTTCTTCTTCTCCCCAAACTGCACCAACCCGGAATCGTCCCACAACTCTTCCTCACAGCACTTGCTATCGATGCCGGACAAGGACATGGATCGCTTCACCATCAAAGGCGCAACCCCTACCATACACAACACAAAAATCAAATTATAAAAGTGCTCTTGAAATAGGAATTTGTGCATAAAATTTTATATAAATCTAATCCGTGAAAAATTTTTATTTTTATTTCAGACCAAACACAAGAATTGACATTGATCCACAATTAATCAAGTGTTAAAATATTATAGCACTACTTTTTTTTCTTTACTCTATTTAATTACATAAGAATTTCTCGTTAAGCAATTGGAAACCATTATATATTTTGATGAGAAATTAAAGAGAGAGAGAGGGTGTGTGAGTTAGACCTAGCAAGTGTTGGGGTGGCGGCAAAGAAGGGAGAGAGTTGAGAGAGGTTGAAGGGAGGGATGAGTCATGATGATCTTCAAGCTGGGTCTGGAACATGAAAGTGGTGGTGTTGTTGTGAGAATTTGGTGGGAAGAAAGCCATGGGATATTGAAGAGTGATGGTGATATGTCACTCTCATGCAAATTAAGATTGGTGGGTCTCTCTCTCTCTCTCACACTATATAGGCAATTTATTTAAGTTGGGTTACTATGGCTCTCACTCTCATGGTGAGGGGACAAAAGTTTTGGAAATAGGGATTGATGATGATGATGGGTGCAGAGAGACCCAGGGACAGCGATTTTCAGGTTCACAAACAAACAGACAGAAAATAAGATAGAGAAAATGAGAGGCGTAAATATTGTGTAATATTTTTCAAAGATTAATAAGTTTTTGGGGACATGTCATCTCATATTTGTATAATCAATATCAATCTACAGTGAAAATATTAAATTTTTTTAAAAAAATGTCTTGTGATTACCAGGGTGTAAGCTAGAATAGCAATGAATACATTTTAAAAAATTCTTAATTTTTTTTATAAATTTTATCTATTAAAAATTCATATCTTACAAATCATTTTCATAAGATTTTACTTTAATCTAAATTATTTGACGTTTCTCTGATGATTGCATATTCAAACTCAGGTCTCTTCTTCATTTAATGTTATCAATTATGATGTACAAGTACTTTATTTTTCTTCATATATACTTAATAGCATCGAAAAGTACTACTGCCTCAAACATTTTTTTTGTGTGCAACTAATTTTTAAAACAAAAAAGTATTTTTTAAAATCTATATATTATTTGTTACCTACTATCTAAAACAAATTATCTTATCTAGGATAAAATTTGTTTGGTCTTCTTGAATTGAAAAATTATAATTTATATGACTGTATTTGTATTTCACATTTTTATGCATGTTATATAACCTTTTTATTTAATTTATATTACTGTATTTGTATTTTATATTTTTATGAAATTGCATATTTGTGTATGCTACATACCATATCATATTCAATATCCGTATTTATACTCGACAATATAGCAATGTTTGGTTAGTGTCTCAAGATAAAAGATACAGAAATAATGGAGACAGAAACATGTTTAGAGAATGAGATAAAAACATAAAATTTAAAATTGCATTTATCTTACAATATTTTTTTAATTAATTTTTATACATCTAAAATAGAAAAATATAAAAAAATGTTTGGAATGTAAGAAATGCGTGAAATAATACAAGAGATGCATCTCTAATGTCCCAACATCTCCATATCTTTGGTCCCAATATGCCAAAATGTGTCCAATAGGTTGTTGGTGAATTGCCCCGGCCACGCCCCATTTGTCGCTCATTCTCCTGCTGCCGCCCAAGGATTTGCCACAGTCCGCCAGTCTTTATTGGTATAATTTGAAAAATAATAGTTTGAGAATTAAAATGAATAAATTTAAGACAATTACAATCATATAAAAATGGGAGGTTTGTTATAATGAGATCCACTAAAAATGTCACAGCTTAATAGATTATCTTAAAGTGTGTGCATTTTAATCTCACCGTAACATTGATATAATTTGCCCATTTTATGCATTAAATAAAATGTAAGTGCTTGTACAGCAATTTCTGTGTATATTGGGATTGGATATGTCTTTTATCCACTGAAGTTGAAATCATTGCGTGCTTTCACTTTTCCAATGCTAAGCGTATCTCTATGGGAACTGTAACTAACAACAAAGAGACCCCACACCACCATCATCATCTTCGATCAACAGTTTCACATTCAATTTATGTGGTGGGACCCATCATGTGTGCTACTGCTTACCTAGCCTGCCCTCCAACAAAGCTCTTATTGGAAGGTTGGTGGCAAGCCCTTTGGAGTAGGGTTGCAGGCATGTTATTCCCCTGTTGGCTCTTAATTTCTTCCAAAAATTTAATTCATATATTCTGCTCTGAATCTTGGTCACATGTATTCCTGTGCTCATGTGACTGTGCATTCATCTCATAAGATATATAAAATATGTCCTTTATGGTTTTTTTTACATATTATATTTGAGTATATTAAGACATTTAAATATCAACCATTCTTGCCGTTGAAATTTAAATCGTGATTCTTCGTGTAGTAATGAATTATTCTCTTAATACAAACATCAATTAATATATAGGTCACTTCTATTTTATAGTATATTCATAATACTAAAATTTAAACTTATGATCTCATGTAAATTATTTTAGTTGATTAGATTAAGATATTCTTAAGCTGAGTATCAATTTAATCAAAACGACATGTAAGTGAAAAGGGAATAATTTTTTTCTTTTCTCTATTGTTTAGTTTTTTTATCATTGTGATAAATTAATTTCCATGTTATTAGCAGAAACTTTGATAACAAATATAAGAGCTTAAAATAGAGTGTTTTTTTTCTTAGATCAACCGGAGGAAAGAAATCACCCACCTTAATGTTTCTGAGTTCTTCTTTATACTTTCTTCTAACCAAAAGACTATTTTATTGTTCCTGATCAGAAGTTATGATGCGCTTTCATCAATTCATTAATATTTGTTCAGACAAGGCCATACTTTCTCATATATTCAAAATATACCGCTTCCCTATAAGCAAATGATCAAGAACAATATAAGTTGTATATCAATCATCCTTGCATCAACACTCGACAATCATGCTTGACAAAGTTCAGAGTTTGTAGATACAGAGAGATCTAACAAGTTTCTAATATTATTTGTTAGTACATGAAAGTTTTAGTTAAATCTCACTCCTAGTCTCCCTGCATATAATGATCATGATGATTAAAGGTAAAATATACGTAATTGTTAAAGTTTAAATGTGGGTCGAGATACTCATCATCACAATTCTCAGAAAGATAAGTTCTACTTATCTTCCTTTGACATACCATAAGCACTCGATCCATTGAACTTGAGATTCTATGAATGATCAAAATCATGGGAGCAATCAATAACGCTACTAGTCATAACGATTATAAACCTATAAAGAGACTTCATGGGTATTATTGTATACACGACTCATAAATGAGCCCATGATGGCCTTAAGAACGGTTACAAGTACTTCCTAATGGCCAGAGCCAAGGCCATCACCTCATGGTATATAATCATGAGTTTTCCTCATGCTCAGATACGTTTTCTAATTACTACCTTATCTCATATTTTACTCACAAGCTAACTTAGGCGTTGTCTTTTGCAAATACCATCTCTGCTAGCTGTCTAAGGCCATTAACCACCACCGTGTTTGCTGCTTTCAAACTCTTAGAACCACCCAAGATCAGAATTACAGACAACATCTGAGGATAACTGATTTGCCTGTAAGAGTAATCAATCCTAATTCTCATGTCTTAAGTATGAATTGGTAGAGTCTTGAAAAACCTTCCAAATTAACACATAACTTGTATCCTTATCTTTAGTTCCTACATATCTTTACAATATGGCAAGGAGAATAAAAAAGTACCATAGCATATCATTTGTGGATGTTTTGCTAAGGTCCCACAAATAGATGTTGTCATAGTAGATGCACAAATAGATGTTGTCATAGTAGAAGGTGCCTACACAAAATATCTATATAGCTTACAAGATATTGGAGAGATCATAACAACCTGGCTATGATATGAGAATAATCTTCTTTTTCAAGTCTTATGATCATTGGAAGCAACTTTGTAAACTCATGATTTGAGAATCTCACGCACATACAACTTCAAAACTGAACTAATTCTTCGGATCCAAGATTGGAATTGAAAAAACCTATATGTGTTAGACATGACCAGCAACATATCATTTTCCGTTTCGCACTACCGACAAAGCTTATTTTATTTATTTGCCAAACGAACAAATATTGAATCTAAATAAGAGCAATATAGTGTATTGAAGTTTAGGGTGCTACTACTTCTTTTTTATTTTTTTATGTCCTAAGTAACCATTGTCGAAGCCATGACTAATATTTATACGTATTGTAGATTTATTTAAGATGATAGATATTAACCACAAGTTTTAAAATTATTACAGGTTCAAAGCGAGAATTAAACCTGAGATACATGATTGCTTGAGATATTGTTAGACTTGGTTGCACGCAATCTTAAGATTAGGTATGACTTAAACATGAAAAGTAATTTTTATTCAATCTACTATATGATATAGGCAATAAAGACGGCTTGATCTAAAAGGAAAATAAAAAAGGATTTTGAAAATAAAATGGGAAAAACGATTTGGCTTCAAAAAAATGACTTTGATCTATGCAAGGATTTAATGGGCAGTAAAATTTGAATTAATGTAGGAAAGCTGATTTGATTAAGAAAAGATCGAAATTTGAAATTGAAAATAAGATTAGATTGAAAAAAGGATTTAACCGATAAAAAATAATATGATGGATGGAAATTGAATAAAGAAACGATTTGTTTTTTTTTTTTAAAGTAACATTTGATTTAATTTAATTTGATTGAAAAAAAAAAGAAAAATTAGATTTGATTTATTTATTTATTAAAGTTAGCAAGCATATATTTTCGATAGAGCACTCTCCTAATTCAAGCTTTCTGTCTCTAGCGAAGGCCAATTAGGAATGACAAAAATTCAAGAACACGAATATACGTGGATATTGCTTGTAATGGTATGACTATGGTGACTAAATTTATATGTAAGGTGACCGATATCCATACCCACTTGTTAACGGGACGGGGATGGGGATTGAGATATCTGACTCATGGATATCCGCTAATACATTATATTACTTAAATATTCTCAATTGTATAAAAATATAAAAATTAAAGTCTTATTCCTTCACTTAAAATATATATATATATATATATATAGAAAAACAAATAATAAACCCTTATTATGAAAAATACTAATGAATTTTTTTTATTTATTTAATTAATTTAAATTGTGATGTGTATGTTACTAAAAATAAATTGCAATATGTAAGTAGTAGGCTATATTATAATTGATAGTTATGATTCTTTAAAATCATTTTGCCAAATACCTGCGAATATTTGCGAGGATTCAAATCCCAATGGATAACGGGTGATGGATATCCATGATCGATGGATATAGATACAGGCAGGGTAGCGAAATACTAAATGTGTATGGGTAATAAGGGACATGTATCAGGCTCCATGAATACCCATTGTCATCCCTATTAATGGACTCCATCCATCAACTTAAGCATTGGAGCTCTACTATAACCAATAGGTTATGAGTTGAAATCTTTGTCTACCCTCAATTCAAACAAAATTATCTGCAGTTTAAGCTTTTGGGAGAGAGAATTTTTGACACTTTTATGTATGATCAAAATTCAGAAGTTATATCTTTCGTTAACTCGTTAAATGCATGTTTAGAGACCAGGCCGTGATTTCTCATATTCAAAGCAATATACCGCTTCTTCCCCAGAAGCAAGCAATGGTCAAGAAAAATAAGTTGTACGTATCAATAAGCAAGCCAATGAGCTGAGGTGAACCTTTAAGACAGAGACTCGGACCTGAGATCAAGTGCACCACTCTCACCCAAAACACAAGGACTAAAATGTATCACTGTTTAAAATTCAAATTGACATTTTAAATTTAAATAAATTAAACTATTTTAAACTAATTTTATCTATTTCTTAGGAGTCCATTAATACAATAATATCCTTAACCTCGACCTTTCTTGCTCTACGATTCTAGGTTTATTTTCTCCTCATACTCCTACAATTGCCAATACATACATACAGGTATTGCTACGTTAACATTAATGTTTCTTCCGATTTTCCTCTTCTTTTTTGTTCGTTCATTATTATTTAATCATTTCACTCTAAGTGCACGCAAAATAACACCAAGAACTCAAGAGAGAGCTAGACGAAAACGAATGCGTTGAAAAATGAGATAGCGAGAACAAAATGATGATGAGTTTTCTTAGTTTTCATATCTGGATGCGGTGCTGGGGTGCGTCGATGGTGGTGGAAGTGAGATGGTCTGTGACTTCGATCGGTTGGGGCAAAGTAAAGGAGGGAGAACACCATTAATTTTTAAGCTAATCACCAAATTTCATAATAACAATTAACTAAACTCCATTTATATATAAAAGATTGACATTCAAATTAATCATAAATAAAAAGTGAAAAAGCAAGCGATCGAATTTGAGATCAAACAACAAACCTAATATTTTAATTATGACATCTTACTTGGTTAAGAACATAAGTTAGACACATGCAATCTCAACCGTCCATTCTGATTTGAACGGCTACAACTCAAAGACCAATTTAGTATGGAACATCACTTGGTTCATTCAAGTCTTAGCCTCATTTTTTTTTTATATCTTGTTGTTTCAAATAAGAGAAAGAGAGAGAAGATGGATGATTCTAGAAGGTTACAATGAGACTCAATTTTAAACTAATTTATTTATAATATATACTTTTTTATGCAAACTCTTTTTATCCTGCCACGTCATATTATTTGCCAAGGTGGCAGCTTCTCAACTCTAAACTCAACTAGTTTATAACCCGCGCGATGCGCGGCGTGGGCGACAAACTATTGTTGTGACTATATTTGGAACGTGTATATTGTTGACGATAAAAAATAAGTAATTGTAACCATTGCACAATGCGTATGGAAATCTGTTTTGAAGTATGTGATACTATATTAATATAACAAAGAATGAACAGTGGGGCACCAAACATCATAAGCAAAAACTTGAAGGAACGATGTAGTGAACATACGTGGAGTGACCCAAGAGTAGATTGACTACATATTAAAGACATTAATATAAGATTTGATTTTGGATTTTGGATTTTGAAAGATGAAAATTACCTTATTTTTAATTTTAGATATTGGATTGTTAAAATGTCAATGGTGCAGTTATATATGTTGGTGTAGGTCAAAGTTGTTGGCTTACTTTTGTGAATAGGAAGCATTGTGGTCGTTGCCCGTATTGTTAACCAAATCGGACTCAATATTCAAAAGTTATAAGAGAAAAAATTTGATTTAGTGTTGATCAACAATCTTTGTACAACTGTAGCAGAGCATTAAACGACAGTTATATGTACAATAGTTATAGATAACAATAGTATATAGATTTGGTGTGTAGACAATGGTTTGCAATTCTCCTTGTGACTCCGTAAACATTTGTTAAGTCTTCTAACAGTTGCAAGACTGATCAAAGCTGGAAAAACAAACATGAATAAGTGACACTATAAAATTGTAACTATNTGTAAGCGAGAAAAACTTCCAATATGATAATAAAAAGAGTTCCAATGTTGTTAGTGAAAAGGGACTTGTCATTTTTTGTGTAGGTGTTCAAGAGTATAAACTTCAAGTCTAGGATAAAACCTCAATCTCGCTTATGTATAAGGATATAAATAAAGGTGTGTTTAGATTAATATAAAAATTTAACAGCACTTTACTAATTGATTTTTGTGTGCTCGGGTGTGTATATATTGTAATCGATTATGATAAAACTAATTTTATGTATATATTATCTGAAAAGTAATTTTAAGGTAATACCTTTTGTTTTTATTAATAATTAAAATTTTCTAATGAACAATAAGTTATTAAAATTGTATAAAGTTAAGTATCACAAAGCTAAATTTTTTTTTTCTCTTTTTCTAGTATAAATAAAAATAAGTTGAAGTTTAAACAATTTGATTTGAATTTACTAAACACGCCAGATTTCATATTAATAATTTTTCTATGAAAGCAAATTATATCTTTAATGTCCAAATATACACCACAACATTTAAGATTGACATCAATATGGGGAAGGGGTGGCGGAACAAGAAAGAAAGAAAGGAGAGAAAAAAAATTGCAATCACATGATATTTCACACCATGCTTATAGCGAGTAAATGTAACCATTTAAGCTTGTTTCTTCTTCTTCTCCAAATAAAAATGGTACTTCTGGAAGTTCAACAATACAAGAACCAAAGAAGTGCTTTTGATGCATACAAAGGGCCAGTACTAGTCTGACAAAGAAGAAAGTTGCTGAGCCTAGTTGCCCCAGAAGTCCTGATCAAGATGTCAGGGTCAGGTGACAGGTGACAGGTGACAGTGCCATGCACATGTTCCTCTCAATGTCCACAAGCTTGATGGAATGAAACTCACCATCATTCTCCTTGTAATACTTGTTCGCTTTAGTTATTTCAATCACCCCTTTGAAAGGTGTGATTTTAGCCACAATGTAATCACCACTATGTTCTTTAACATTACCGGAAGAAAAATATTATTTGGATAAACATGAATAGACATAGTATATGAATGCGAGTGCATGTGAGCATCGAAATAATAAACTGTTGAATATAATTAAAGATATTCTTTTATACTCTCAGAGAAAGAACTTTCATCTTCTATGAAGTTTTTTATCCACATATTTAATTTTTTTATTGTTATTTATTCTTTCAAAAAACACTTGTATACTATTGGAACAATTTTTTTTTCTTCTAAGTACATATTTAGTTTTTTTTATTATTTATTCTCTTTAAAAATTCTTGTAAATGCTTGGAGAAAATAGACTAAGTGATTATAAAGTTGCATGGAGAAAGAGGAAGAATTTTCTTCTTCTAGGAAGAGGATAAAATATCTATTCTTCTCTTCCATACTTTAAAGTGTTTTGTAGCAAGAATTCCACTCAAGTGGAACAAGATCTTTTTCATCCTTTGTGTGCATACAAGTATTTTCATATATTTATAAAAGAGATATTGTGTTTGGTGTAGAAAAGTAATTAATAATGTATTTCACTATTACTTGAATCTTGAAAATGTGAATCGATACCATCTATTTTCAGGCCCTTGCCAATTCTTGCAATGGCATCATCACTAAAAACTTTGGCCACATTTGATGCTTCAAGATCATCCCATTTCTCCTTGCATGATTCATGAATAACATGCGTAATCTCATCCCTAGAAGTGTAGGCCGCACAAACCAGGAGAACCCTCTGGTTGTTGTGTGCAGTGTCCCTTATTGCTTTCTCACAAGCAACCCTCACAGGCTCACTCAAGAGCTGCAGGTTACCAATGAAATGCAACCTAACAGTAACACCATATATACTCATTGATGATATGCTATCTGGTTGAAGCAACTCCTCTGTCTTCTGCCTCATCAATTCCATCAAGGCCTGACTTCCTCAGGCTTCCTTTTGAAGTTGTCAATGCTGAATGCATAGACACTCACATACTTCACTCCCAAATTATAGCAGTATCTGTTAAATTTAGAGGTCTTCTCAACTCTTCATTTAGAGCGCATTTGCTTTAAATTTTTAAAAAGTGATATAAAAAAACTTGGTGTGTACTATGAGTACTGTTTTATGGCTCGACAATGGTTTCATGAATTCAATAAAAAAAAAATAATTTGTGTCAATATACCATAATTCATGGGGAGATTGTTAGGGCCTTTTAATTTGCAGAAAACCTTTTTTTTTTAGTGAGAAACACACTTAAGCCCAAAAAAGTATAAGTAAGTACAAAAAGAAATCACCGAGACTTAACAATGCTTGACTCATGCATGTCATGTCTCATTAGAATCTCTAAAAAAAAAAACTCAATGGAACAAAACCCAAAAGAAAAAGAAGGAGTACACCAACCTAGGTGAATTAAGGCACCTGAAAAGAAAATTAAATATAACCACACTAGAACATCATAAAGAACACAACACCAAACCAACTAACAAAAACAACCTAAAAGAAATAGAAACTCCAACACGGCCTTATGTGGAAAACCATTTACTTGTTTTTGAAAACATCCAAACACAAATTTTGATTTACAAATCAAATTTTTTTTTTTTTTAAAACAATACCTAAAGTAGTCAAGTCTTATAGGGAAAAAAAACTAACTCAGCTCGAGCAGAGCAGGATTTGCTTTCGATGGAAAGGTAGTTGTACTTTCAAAAAAGAAAGAAAGAAAGAAAAAAGGCTAAAGAAAACTAAACTATTCTCAAACACAAAGTCTAATACAAGACTTCAAAACTACTAATCTACTATCAATTCCCATCACAATCAACTATTTTCACATCATCATTTTATCAAGTATGATTCGTTCCGCTGCCATCTTCCCAAATACATTAAACCAAATAAGAAAAAAAAAATATAGAAATCGAAAATTTCAATAACTTTGTCAATATTTTTAGGGGCGCTCTCCCTCGCAAAGAACAAGATGAGGATAAAGTGAAACCCATAACTTATAGAACAAAAGTAGAAAAAGTTACCTTCAAACAAAGAACATAGAGAAAAGGGGCATTGATGATGATCTAAGAATGAAACGAGAGACCAAATATATGTGTGTGTATGTGAGAGAAAATTGTGGTGGAACAAGACAAGACAAACACGAGAAGCATCAATGTTTATGATCATGGGGCACGAGAAAAATGCAAAGGAAACGCGGAAAGCACTGGTGGAACGAAACAAAACAAACATAAGAAGCATCAATGATCTTGATGGGGGCATGAGAAAATTGCAAAGGTGAGATGCAATATTGAAGAGACAGAGAACAATGTTCATGATGGGGCCCAGAAAAAATGTATGAGAAAAATTCTAAGGTAAGATGCATTGAGGAGACGGAGAGCAATGTTCATGATGAGGGCACGAGAAAAATGCAAATGAACATGGGAAGCATTGGTGGAACAAAACAAAACAAACATGGAAAGTATCAATGTTCATGATGAAGTTACGAGAAAAATTTCAAGATAAAATACGTTAAGGCAATAGAGAACTATGTTCATAACGAGGGCAAGAAAAATGCAAAGGAACATGGAAATCATTGGTCGAATTGGCCACTCACCCAAACCAAAAAAAAAAAAAAATTACATCTACTGAAATAAAATAAAACAAATATTCAAGAACAAAGAAAATAAGGAAGAAGCTAGAACTCATTTTTCTTTGTTTTCTTCTTCTAACAAAATGCCTTTTTCATTCTCCTTACACCAAATCTCATCTCCCCCATTGACAACTCAAGTCAAGTCCCCCTGAAATGCCTCAAACATCTTTCAAATATTTGAAACCAACCACAAGCCAACATCATACAAATCAAATTCCAAAACTGAAAGAAAAAAAAATATATATGAAGATGAAGGCTAAAACAGATTAGCTCTCTGCCATGGAGCAACCGCGAACTGCTGCTGCTTTGCTTTGCGGGAGCTCTTTTAACTTGCAGTATGGATACCTTTTTTTTAGTTGCAATGGGGTCGTGAAGGATCCTACCATGGGAAGGATGCAATGGCTAAGAGGGATTCTGTTTGGAAGGGTAAGATTAGTGACACTCATGAGTTTTGGCAAGAGATTGATGAGATGACTGTTGGTTTGTGGAATAAAATGGTGTGGGGAGTGCCAATGACCCCTAGGAGGGGCTTAGAGTCGTAAAAGTCAGTTTATGAAATAATCACACTCATTGGGTATTTTGGGTGGAAGAAGCTTCTTTTTTCTAAGTGTTCAATGGCCTCCTTTATGATTTGTTTTTTTTGTTTTTTTAATTAGAATATCGAAATACGAATTAATTGGATGTTTAAGTGTTTGTTTGACGATAAGTTTATGAAAAACCACACTCAAATTCTCCCGTCTTCGTAAAAGAAGTATTCCTGATTAAAATATTAGTTGCAATGAACATTTGTAAATCATTTGTTTGATATTGTAAAAAGCATATTAAATGAAACTGTAATGCTTAGTAGTAGTAATTCACATGAGGAATACTGGATTTTGAGCTTAGTTTGGTTGGAATTTTGAAATTTGAGTGTATTAGTGATGTTAGGACAAGACAAGAATGACTTTCATACCTTGCCAAGATATGGAGAAGGGAGATCAAGAAGTTATGTACACTTAGCTATATTGTATAATGTGTGTATTTCAGCTTCATTCAAATTTTACCAGGCACATATTTTTCTGTACTAGCTTCATCAGGCTCATAGGGTTTGAGTTTATTGTAGTAATTGAGGCTTGGCTTCAAGTTAAGTTTGATGACACAGGAATCTGGCATAGGGACATATACGAAGACTTGTGCGGGTGTGATATAAATGGATGAGTCAGGGTGTGTTTTACAATAAACTTACATAAATTTATTATTATATGCACAACCCCCATGGTTAATAATGAAAGGAAAATATTTTAAGCCCATCTCTCTGCTATCATCAATGTAGAAGTAGAAAACTCAGGTTGTGGCAGTGGCTAATTGATGAACAGAAGGACTTTAGACCCCTAGCAACCACGACAATTCACACATGCAATGTCAAATATGTCAGCCCGTTAATTCTGGGCCTTCTGGCCCACTTTAACGTGCTAACTGGTAACTGTAATATATCAATCAAAAAAAGTGTTGCCCAAGATCTTTTTCCCAGTTCATTATCTTTGTGGTATTCACGACTAGTAGCAGTGATTAATCATCTGGTAGCAACTAAGTTCACACAAAATGGTAAATTGCTAACTATGAAATGTTACCCATACCACTTGGTTAAGGGATGAGGTGAATTCCTATCACGTCACACTTAATGGTTATCTTTTGTGGAGGTGTGTTAGGATGTCAAACAAAATTGATAACTCTATGACAACTTCTCTCACATTAGTGCAGGATCCATGGTGAGTCACACGATGATGACGCCACACGTATGTGAGAAAAGTTGTAAGAGTTTGTTTATCATCTTAGCATTTGTTTTTTGCTCTTTTGTTTGGCCGTGCTAATTGATTGAAGTATCAGCAATGACAACAAGGGGCGTTCTCTTAAGACTGGGCTTTGGGCCTCTAAAATGGCCCAAACCTTTGAAGCTAGCCAATCTCGTTTCAGTTGAGATTTTTATGTAGTACTACGCATCTTTTTTTCGGGTTTTGTGAACGTGTATGCTGTTCTGCAGCCATAATAAATCAGAAAGAAAATACGTGCTTGTCTTCAATTTAATCGTAGTAAATTTTTCATACTAAAATGCTTAGGAGAAAGATTAATTAAATTGGAAAAACATGGTAGTATAAAGTATGAGATTGATTTCTATTCACCGTGTAAATTGGGCAAAGATTAGTGTAAAAATCAGTAAGGTGTGACTTTTAAGTTAATGAGTGTATGAATCAACCATATTTATTGGTACGACAATACTTGATTAGGTAATAATGTAAACTTATTTTATAATGAGTGTGCATAAAATTTAATCTTCCATCTTACTAACATTAACATAAACAACAAATTAAAAGAATACATTACCATGCTGGTAATAGTGTTTGAAAATACAAGAGAAAGTTATTTTAGAGATATGATAAAATCAGGGTGTAAGTGTGCAGAAAATAATATAAGACCTTTATTTTGGGTGCATAAAAATAAAATTATATTAGTCTCAATATCAGTAAATGATAAAATGTCTGAAAATATTAAATTCTGTGTGATTTTCTTTTTTCATAAAAACGTGTAACTAATCCACTAACATGTTAATAAAACTTGCTTAAATTTTGTAACGCTTTGTATATAAAATAAATATGTTACTGAATCCTATAGAATAGAAGATGAAATGCACACCAATTGTAGCCGCAATTTCAGGCCCTCGAGGACAAGTCGGAGACAGACACAGCTAGCACGTTTGCCATCCCAAAAATCAGATTGGCCAGAGAGATCATACACCATTGGATATGTTTTATACGGAGGAGAGTAATGTGTGTCCCACTTTTCCACCAATTAGTGAACAAACTTCCAAAACCTCCTTTCTTTTCTCTGTTGAATCAAAATACTATACTATATGTTGTTATATAA
Organism: Nissolia schottii; assembly: GCA_003254905.1. Lineage (NCBI taxonomy): Eukaryota > Viridiplantae > Streptophyta > Magnoliopsida > Fabales > Fabaceae > Nissolia > Nissolia schottii. The sequence continues at coordinate 43,053 of QANU01052116.1, forward strand.
TTATAGCTACTCCAATTCAACTTGCTACACAATAGGAAGTGGAGTTCATGACATGAACTAATCGTTGTTGTTGTGCATATGTAGCAAGCGGCAGACAAACATACCAATCCCAGAGTTAAAATCCACCTAACTAATTCCAACAATTTCTCCAATCATGCACCAATTCCTGTTTTCTTGGCACTGAATGGTATATTAATTCGCACAGTTGGTAAGTAAATTAATTATTAGGATTAGTTATGGAATATATTATACGAAACTGAATAGAGATCAAATTAGTAAGATCAAGGTCCTTTTCAATTCAATGGATTGCGGGTCAACAAGAGTGCTATTCACGTAGATTGTTAGCAGTGGTCAGCATCAACTTAACATTGAGGCTGCCTCAAAAATTATCAATAAATTAATTAAACTCACTGAAATAAATGCGTCCAATTTAAAAATGAATTTTGTCATATAATATTAAGTGTGATTTTTTACTATTCATTGAGGATGTTATTTATGTCATGTATAGATCTCAAATTTTCAATTAATAGAAAAAGATCATATTTAACCTTATATGATAAAAAAAACTCATTAAAAATATCTATTTTTATCCCGTCTCATTATCATATTAAAAAATGTTATTTGAACATATAAAATGTATTTATCATCTCTCTCATAAATGAAATCTCATAATTTGTTATGAGAAAATAAGATGATATTTACACCCTTTTATAGTTTATATTTTATATTTTATGCATTTAAATAGCAAAGTTGTTATTATCATATAATACTAGTAGTACCTTCTTCTGAGTTCTGAGGAAAACGTTATTGGCAGTGACAGTGTGGAAGGGAAATGGATATGTTTCGATCCTAGCTAGGTAACTGTTAAAGTACTATTAAAAGATTCTTATATGATTATGACAATTTTTTTTTTTTGTGCTGGATTATGAGAAATCTCTTCTTCATCGAAATGAATGTGTAATTTTTAACCAAGTGAAATTTTCTAGTTACCGGACACTTTAAAAATCTAAAAAAATTGGCCTTTTAAGTCAATAGGAGTGGGTAATTGATATTTTTCTATTAACACATGAGATCATATATTCAAACTTTAGTGCAATTATATAAAAATAAAACAGAGTAAAATATACTCATCTCGTCTGAGACTGTGTTTGGATGATTCCTTTATTAACGGAATGGATTGAAACTAATAGGATTGGACAGAAAAAGAAATAGAAAACTTTGAAAGATTAATAAGAAAATGAAACATAAATTTATTATCTTGTTTAAAATATGATAAATAAACTAAACAAAACACTTAAATTTTTAACTTCTTACTAAGTTTTTGTTGAATAAAAGTCTTAGATCTATTAGATATTAAACATAGGTATTTGGATTTGTCATATTATTTTTTTCCTTTATGGTTTTGTTGGTTCATTTTGTGGTTGTTTCTTTTGTATAAGGGTGTTACATATGATAAAGATAATCAGATCTATGACTAAAAGACATGCGATACGTTCTTAAACTGCAGTGTTTTTCGTATTGGTTTAATTTCTGATGTGAAAGAGGTTCAAAAATCAATAGCCTTCGAACAAGGAGCAGATGTACAGATTGAATTAGTTCAAAATGTAAAGTGTTTTTGCTTCTTATTTACATTATATGATGTATTTTTTCAATTTATAAATGTTGTTAGGCTTCTATATAAGAATAAAATTTTGTTTATCATAAAATTAAATAACTCATGGGAATTTTTTGGCGGAGTTTATTGAATATTACTACAAATATTGGCACCGCACCCCTCTATGAAAGTGATTAGTACTCTATTCCTCAACATAAATCCAGTATCAACCAGATAAAATTTTCTTCAATAAGCAATGCAGGTTGCGTGTGGACAGTACTGGTTAATCAACTCCCTTATAAGCTAATAAGATCTTATTGTTAAAGTATGTGTTACATATCTTTTACAATTTTTAGAGCATGTGCATTTCACGATGGCTCAAAAAGTACTCTCTACAATAGAGAGGATCAAATCAAATACAGATCAACAATGTACTAGCATACAAGTAAAACCAGAAAACTCTTGGAAGACATACAAGTCTAGAACCCCTCATGCACCTATGCCTAACGACACCAAGGTTTCTATGCTAATGCTACGAGTAGTATAGTACAAGGCACCGTGCATAATTGCTTTTACAGCTGCACACCAAGACCCAATCAAAACTATGAGCCATACCCTCAAAACAACCAAAACAAGACAGCATGAATTACCATACCAGTTTTGCGATGGGCCATTCAAGGATTCCCTTGTACCCTTTCCACACTAGCGTGTTCCCAAGCTTATGTTTTCCACCCTAGACCCATCACATAATTTGAATAAGTGGAGCCCTCTTAAAATTTGTAGAACCCAATTCAAATTTTTATGTCTTTATCTTTCTTTATATGACCAATTTTAACATGAGAATATTCATTCTCTGATAATAATGACTCTGAGGAGATATATATGGTTATTGGCATGGTATCGGGTATTAGGACTTTTATGACTAAGAATTAATTCTAGAGCTCAGTCATTATCGACCCTTATTTCTAAAAATTATTCACGCTTCATGTCAAAAGAGTTATTATGTGAGAGACTTATTAAGATATAAAATTATTTAATTATCTTTACCAATTAGCTACACCTTTCGAGAGGGGGTGATTATTCACAAAAGATTCATCCAAATGTATATTTGTGAATGTCCAAATAAACAACCATATAAAATCCCAAATTTGTAGGCAAAAGCAACACAATTTACAAGGAATGACTGGTCGATCGATGGTATTGAGCAGAATATCAAGCATATGTTTTTCCCATCTATCGGAACATATATATTTCTTCTCCAATGAAGGTTCTAAATCTAGCTTGTGGCATCCCAAAAGCCACAATCCACCACAAAACTTTCCTTTTGAGATGAGATAGAAAGTAGCCTCGACAAATTCTCCTTCAACTTGCCATCAACAATCCAAAAGCTATGCTACAATGAGATTTTCTTACCACCAACGCTTTCCTTAAAATAGAGTCACCCACTCTCTCTTATTCACTTTTATTTGTTACTTTGATGCAAGTGTCCACTATATATTTAATATTGTGATACGATGAAGATGAAAAAGAAAATAGTGAGAGAGAAATCATTCAGGTTTAGTTTAATTAGTTCATACACTATAAATTTAGTGTTAATTAAATAATTTTTTAACGTGTATTTATCCTAAATGACAAAAAAAATAGATGAAGTGTAAGCATTAAGATTAATTTTTATTTTAATAATTTAAAAAAATAATTTTGATATAATTTTGGCATTTTATTTTTATTTCAATAAATTAATATAAAAATATTTTATTAATTTCGTTTTTAGTATTAATTGTCATATATTATATTTTAAGAAATGTTCACTTTTCCCTTTTAGGTTAATTTTTTTGGTACATACTTTTTTCCGTTAGTATGAACACAATGAATAAATTGTTGATGACAAGAAAAAGAATGAATGATCATACAATAGGGATAACAAAATGAGTTCAACTTGGTGGGGCAAGATGAATAATTTGGTTTTTATGGCAGGGTGGGTTGGAATTTTCAATTCGTTTAAAAATTTCAACTCGCACGAGTTTAACTCGTGGGTTAAGCCGGAGAGAAGCATAGTGGGTGGGTTGATTCATGGATTAAAAAAATAATTTTTTTTAGTTTTAAACTCTTTTGGCCAACCCAACTCATTTTATTCGTAACCACTAATTTTGCTTGGCCTCAACTCTTTCTTTCATCCAAAGTGATAAACAAAGTCACCAATTCATCTCATTTGTAACCTAGTGATCTAACCCTGCTCAAAAGATGAAGAATAGTAGGTAGTAGCGTAGCGCCACCACTAAACTCTGCAATCCGTTGCTCACTCACTCTGTTAATTATGTATGTATATATCTCTATAATTATAATTTATTAAATTTATAAAAATATTGTCTCAAAATAATAATTACATAATTTACTTTAGCTTTAGTTCAAATTGTTCATTTTTTAAAAAAAATTTGTGATTGTTCATGATCCAGTTTGTCAACTCATGAACATTCTAATAAACAGGATGAACATAAATTTTTAACTCACCTAAAAAATTAACTTGGCTCGACTTATCTCGTTCAAATGTGAGATATACACAGGTAGACTGAACTTGACTCATTGTTATCCTTGTCAAACAACAAAAGAAACAATATGTGAAATAGATGAATATCAAAAGGTGAATATATATGTGTGTGTGTGTGAGTGAAGACGAAGAAGAAGATTGAGATGGACAAAAGGCACGTGGAAATGCCGTAGATGTAAATTGAGGGCGTTGATTATGGGAAACAGAAAGGTCAAGCCATAATTGGAAAGGCAGAGGCAAGATCCAATTAACTGGAAAGAGTTCATGTATACGTGCCCTCACGTGCGAGTACCTCAAATTTAATTGTGTTTAATTGTTTTGAGTCTATTTTCTATCCATTAACGGTATAAATTTTTTTTACATTATTAATTAATTAAATTTTGACACGTTAAAATGAATGATTGGATTATTTTTTTTTATCTTTTTATAAGTTATGTATATCAAAAAAATCTAATCAGATGACAAACATTATAGTCTAAATGAATCAAAATTAAACTTTAAATTATTATGTATCAGTAGTATAAATTTTTGTTATATTATCATTTAATTAAATCATGTTATATAAGTAAAAATGGTTACTCTTTCACTCACCACTTAAATAAAATTTATGTATATAAAATGATACATTTAATTAAATGGCAATGCAGACTTTTTTACATCATTAATACGTAGCAATTAAAATCAAATAAATAGCACAACGTCGTGTGTTCATTTTATGGAATCATGATATTATGAGCTTTTGCCCCAATCCCGATCCTTTTTCTTTGTTTGGAGAAACGGTGTCTTTGATCCATATGACATTGTTCATGAAAATTGCCAAGAGTGGCTATTACTCTTGTGCTTACCAATATTGCGTCAACAATTATCTCATTTTTCTTTAATAAGTTCTAAATTGCTCAACCTGCCAAGTGCCAATAGGGCAATTTTTATGACTTACTTCTAAGTTTATTTGTGGCTTCTTCCCTATTTTTTTAAAAATCAAAATCAAATCTAATCACGACACTAGTTTTAAAAATTTGCTGGTGCAATTTAAATTTTTTTGGATTATTTGGAGAGGGAAATTAATAAATAGTTAAATTATCTGATTTAAATTTTATACCAAAATTAAATAAACTCTAAAATAGATTGTTATGCTTGTGCAATGTTTCTAATTCACATTGTTTGGTGATTCATTGATCATTGGGTATTGCAGAAATAAATGTTTTCTTTATATTTAGTAGGTTTAATCATTAAGACATGAAGTAATTTCGAACAAATTATAATCAACGAAGCTTTTCATCCTTCACGCTTCAGTCTGTTCGTTCGATTTCAATTTTTTTTTCTTTTTTGCCATTTAATATATTTTGTTGGTTTTTATGTCCTGTTCATATTAGTTAGACAAAAAGTCAAAAAGTGTAAGTGAAGAATTCAAGAGTTGATCGATTTAAAGTTTTATAGATCATATATATAATTAAGTTGAACTGTTTATTGGTCAGTGGTCACGCTTAAGCTAGTGAGAAAATCTTAAAGACTAAGATTCATTATAGTTAGTTACACGCACACACACACACACAAAGACACATTTACTTACTTTGAAGGAAATTCGCACATAGACAACAAAAGACTTTATGGATCATTAGAAAGTATGCTCAAAATTCAGATCCGAAACTCCATATATATTGAGTATCTACTATGACTAAGAGACTTGGAATTCAATCATTACCGATATCATTTACGAATATTATCCACACTTTAAGTCGAAAAGAATTCTTATACTAAAGAACGTGTGAAGCTTAATAATGATGGCAGCTCATCGGGAGAATCCTGGTCCAACTGGTGTTGGAGGACTGCTTAGACGTGATGATGGGACTTGGGTTTATGGTTTCTATGGATCAATTGGGGTTCACAATAACTTGTTTGCTGAGTTGCTAACCATTCACCATGGTTTGCACATAGCCTGGGACAAGGGTCATCGTCGAATTCTTTGTGAAACTGATTGCTCTAAAGTTGTTCGCCTCATTGGTTCTGCAGTCGCGACTCTCCACATGGCGCATGCAGTAGTGAGAGACATCTAGGAATGGTTACAAAAGGAATGGGATATTACTCTTCATCATATCCTATTTGAGGCAAATTCGAGTCTTGATTTCATGGCAAAGATGGGACACTATAAGAAAATAGGCAAATCGTGGTGGTTCATATAACATTTAGCAGCGGTTTTGAACTGCCGCTTGAAGCAAATCACCGCGATTCTTTAACTGCCTTTAAATCCACTCGTAACCGCTAGAATAACTATATGAAGTTCACAGGAAATTTAGCGGAGGTTCCTAACCGGTGAATATTTATATTTGAATTTTTCGTTGTATTTAGCGGCAGTTTAGCCTGCCGTGGAATTTATTATTTAAAAATTCTAAAAAACATTGCGGCTTCTAACTGCCGCTACTTTTAAATTTAATATTTCATTTGCGGCGGTTCATAACCACCGCTATGTATAAAACTTATTGGCATCGATGCATATACTTGTGCTTACAACTCTATTTACATTTACAAGGAGCCAAAACATACAACACCTCAATCTTTGAGGAAAGAATGCAAATAAGTATTCATGATGACTATACAATAAAGCACAAGAGTAAAACACTAAAAAAGAATATACATGAAACTTCAATTAAAATTTGTGCATCACAATAAAATAAACGTGTGCACACACATATACAAATAGAAATTACAACAAGTCAAATGATTAAATGACAATAGTAGTTCGATTCGCCATGATCCTATCTAGAGCCTCTTGAACTATCCTTTTGAACTCGGTGTCAACTTTTCTTGTAGCTTCATCTAGAAGTAGAATTCTTGGATCTTCTAGGATTGCTCTTCTGATGGCGATGCCTTGCTTCTATCTGCCAAATAGCTGAGTTCCATGGTCACCAACGATTGTTTTCAATCCTTTTATGCACAAGTCAAAAAAACATTTTAAGGGTAAATCACTCTTCCTCTTATGGAATACAAACCTTTTTTGTTAAACCTAAAGCAAAACCTGGTCGCGCACACTGCAAAAGCAATAAAAGATTATACATTAGAAACAATTTAGAAACAAAATTATCCTTAATAAGATTTTAATTTGGTTATTATCGAGGAACCTCTTACAAATGTCTATCCCTTTTTTAGAAATGATCATATGAGTATCATACACCTAAGGGTGTATCTTTGTTTTTTCTTTTTTGTTGAATAAAAAAATAATACTAAAGAACATGTTAAACTATAGAGTAAAAATTGTACAAACTATCCTTGATGTTTGTTTAAATTGTATTCTACCCCAAATTACGTGCAAACTCGCACTCCACTCTACTTTTTCATTACAAATAATCACTAATAATGTATTAGATTTCTATTTTCATTTTACATATTTTCTGTTTTCAAAATTTTATAGAAAAAATAGTGAGAACTATAAAAATAATATAAAGTGTTATTTCTTGTTTTAAAATTTTGTAAAAAAATTAGTAAAAACAAAAAATAAAAATAAAATAGATTTTTTAATAGAAAAAATGGGAAAAAGAAATGAAAACAAAAATTTAATTGATTATCGGTGATCAATAAAAAAAATTAGAAAAAAATATAATTTTACACATAATTAAAAATGGAATGCAATTTTGATAAACTTTAAGAATAATTTGTGTAATCAATACAATTTTTTTTTTAAAGTAAGTTCCAATTTTATTGCAAAAGGTAACCCAACAGCAGAATTGAGTGCCTAACCAATTACAGGCAACGGTGGCGGTCATTTCCTCAACGCCCACCCAACCTTAGCACGCCTATTGAAAAAATCTTCAATCTTCAAATCCTCTTTTCTGTTCCCCTATTTATGATTTGTCGTTTAATTTAACATAAATATTTAAAACAATTTAAGAACTTGGTATAATTATCAAGTATGCATGTATTATCTTCTAAATTATACATATGAATAGTAAAAAAAATAAAGAGAATAATTTTTATACATTAATAATATGAAACTATTTTTATTGAATAATAATATAAAATTATTTTATACTCTTAATGCATAGAGAGACTTGGGTACTTTGCAATAAAATTTATTTATTAGGTATATTATTCTAAAAATACATTATAATTTTGTTGTGTGAATGTGTTTACTTTTCGGTACGTGCTTTTTTTCTGCGTCAACAACTTGTTTAGAACACCTAATTAATACAATCATTAATTTATTTGGCAGGTAAATGATTTTATTAGGTACTTAAATTTGAGCCTCTAACAAATGTTCCCCCATTGAATGTCTCTTCTGAACTGTTTTTTTTTTTTTTTTTAAATTGAAGTTCATGATGTCTATATGCTTGCTTTTTAATTATTCAGATGGGATGCATGATAGATATTAGTCTTTTGTTGAATTAGTTCTCCATCATTCAAAAAGACCAACTAATTCGATTCATTGATTAATCGCAAGACGCAACATATGTAAATGTTCGATTATAATCATTAGTACATTATGACACGCTTCTCCTGCTTGATTGTCCCGTAGAGCATTTCCGAATGAAGTTTTTTAAATTCCAAATACTCTTTCGTGAAAGTCTCACTTTTAATTTTATTAAGAGAGTGTTCGATCCATTTAAATTGGGATGAAGAGTACTTTTTAAACTTTTAATATCTAATTGACACATGATATAACATGTGAAATACAATGCCTTGAACATATTTTTTTTTAACCGCGATTATTGCACACTAGAGGCAATAACTATCCACGGCGCTTCGGTCCCAATAAAATGGGAGAATGTGCCCTACTCTCGTAAAACATGCATGTGTCACACACACTTTCATTAAATCTCTCAGCACTCCAACCGTTCATCTTTCGTGCTCTCTAAGAAAACCTTTCTTCTCCCAAAGTTGTTGCGACATAACCCTCTCGTCTTCCTCTCAGTCACTGCTTCTTCTTCCTCCTTCTTCTGCAACCACATTTTCTAACTCTTCCATCACAAGGCTTTTTCGTCTTTGTAACTACTAGTAAGACCTAATGCTTACTAGTTCGTTTTCTTTTTCCAAGTTAATCGTGAACAAAAAACTTTGTCCATCTTTCCTTTTGCTATTTTTGCTTCCGATCAAAACATTTTTTCTTCTCTCTTTCGTTTGGCTAAATAATGGTTATGTCTTGTTATTTAATAAAGTTATGTCTCATTTTGCGAACGGTTGTGTCTAAAAGTAAAAAAGGTTGTGTCTAAGTAAAATAAATGGTTGTGTCTCATTCTCTACTATGGTTGTGCTGGTGTTGGTGAGTTGGTTGTGTTTGTTTTTTTGTGGTTATGTCTACCTATGGTTAAGTCTGTAATGTTCTATGGTTGTGTCTTGTTGTTTAAGAAAGTTATGTCTCATTTTACGAATGGTTGTGTCTAAATATGAAAAAGATTGTGTCTGTTTACAATAAATGGTTGTGTCTGAGTAAAATAAATGGTTGTCTCATTCTCTACCATTGTTGTGTCTGGTGTTGGTGAGTTGGTTGTGCCTGTCTTTCGTGGTTATGTCTACCTGTGGTTAAGTCAGTAACGCTCTATGGTTAGATCTATCTACGTTATGTACACTAATTTGTGGGTTTCTTAATGAAATAGTTGTATATGCCTATGTGGAGTGTCTGAGTGTGTCTACATTCGTAATTCTTCTATGTCTGTCTTTTACACAAGATTATGTTCTCATATACAACAAAGTTATGTCCTAAATAATCGAAAGGTTGTGTCTCGTACTTCGTCACGGTTAGGTCTATGTTTGCTAGTTGGTTGTATTTTTCTGCATTATATTATTTTGTCTTCCTATTTTATTTGGTTATGTCTATTTTTGTCTTGTAGTTATGTCTTTCTACGTTATATTTGCTAATGTGAACTTTTATCATGTTGCAGAGCTATGACACCCAAGAAGTCAACTTCAGCCCCCCAAAAAGGCAACACCCACCACATCTGAATTGTTCAAGGCAGATTACAACAAAAAAGGATGATCTAGTTGGACTAGAAAATGTATCATTTTACATAAACATAACACATGATAACTAACTTGCTTGTTTATGTTGCATGCAGTGCATAATCGAGTCAAAGTGCTCGGTGACAAAAGTGCGTGTTGTGGCGGAATCATTCACCGCTACACAAAAGAAGATAGTCCAAGAAATGGAATTTGGGACAATGCTTCAAGTCCCAAAGGTTGCTGTCAATCATCCACTGGTGCATCAGCTAGTCAGACACTATGACTTTGCTATAAACACCATGGATGTGTCGAACAATGACAAGATCAATGTTCGGGAAAACTACATAGGGGTTGCACTAGGGTTGCCAACAACAAGTATGATTATATTTGGTTTTGTTTGTTTATTTTGTGTACTACTTATTTTATTGAAATAGTTCTTTTTCTTTTAATGTGCACAGGTATGCCGTTCCCACCTATTGATTCTGAAGAGGCAAGGTCTACGATGGCCCCGTACAGAAATAAGGTTGTCCATGCCCTACAATCAGAAATAAGTAAAGGAATCACTGGGGACAAATTCAGGGAGGGCATACCTACTCCTCCTGGTCAAGACATTTCTATGCCCAACCATGACACACAAGGTATCAACTGACCACCTCTAGGCCATTGTTGATGTGTCAAACCCTTTGGCATACAACTGGTCGGCCTTCCTCCACAGCTTCTTGTTGGATGTCATAAAGGACTACCACTGAGGTGTAGTTAAGAATTGCAAGGGTTGCATGTATGTTCTGCAAGTATGTTATTCTTAATGTTTTATTTCAATGGTTGTGTCTCTTGTAGATATTAGGCCTACTGTCCTATTACTGTTATGTCCAAATGCATGAAATAGTTCTATCTCTGTGCTTGAAGTGGTTGTGTCTCGTACTTCGTCACGGTTAGGTCTATGTTTGCTAGTTGGTTGTGTCTTTCTGCATTATACTGTTGTGTCTTCTTGTTTTATTTGGTTATTTCTATTTACACAAAATGGTCAGATCTTGTAGACTGAAATTTATGTTAATGTCTCTTACATTTCAGCTGTTGTACTTGCAAGCTACTCGCTTCAAGGAGTACAACAACCTGGACAACACTAGCATGTGGATCTTCTACTAGATGTTTGATCTAGTATACGCTTTTCTAAGTGATGAGAAGACCCAGGGAACGGTGAGTTTCACATGATGTAATTCCTTTTTTGCATTTTATATTTTTTTATTCATAACTAATGATTTGTTTTTTGGTTTAGAGGCTTCTCACAAAGATTGTTGGTGATGTGCAAAACATCACTAAGAGGAAGAAAAGAGAAGTAACAAAGGAATTAGCCTTTGTTAATGAGGCTAAATCAGATGAGGAACTACATCTTAATAATGTTAGTTCTGATGACGAGCCTGCTCCCCCCAAATAATCAAAGGGGAAAAAACAACCAAAAAAAATGTGAAGCTGCAAAGGGATGATGTGTAATAGGGTAATGTGGATGGTGGGGTTGCTGGGATTGATGATGGGGTTGATGCGGGGGACGCATGGGAGCCTCAAAATAGGCTAAGGTCCCCGATTGTGGAGGAGTCGGAATAAGCCATGCTGCCGAGGTCCCCGATCGTGGAGGAGCTGGTAGAAACCATGCCAGAAGTTGGGAATGTTGGGTAAGCTTATTTTATTAATGTATTTTCTTCATATTTTGTTATGTCTAGTGTAATAGAATTGGTTGTGTCTCATTTTAAATACTGGTTGGGTCTTCTGTGATAGATGTATTATGTCTCATGTTGTTAAGTGGTTAGGTTTGACGTCGTTATCCTATTAGCTATGTTATTGTCCTTCTATTAGGTCCTGTGTTATTATATAATTATTTTATTAGTTATGTTCTTCATTCATAATTTGTTATGTCTCGTGTAACAGATGCGGTTGTGTCTCGCATTGAATAGAGGTTAGGTCTTCTGTAATGAAAGTCCAATGTCTAATGTTCTTTAGTGGTTAGGTCCCATATCATTTGTTATGTCTCATGTAACAGATGTGGTTGTGTATTATTTAAAATAAAGGTTAGGTTTGCTATAGTATATGCCTTATGTCTCATATTGTTTGATAGTTAGGTCTCGTGTCTGTTATACTTATTTGTTCATTTTTGTTGTGATAGGGTCAATGAAACCACAACATTTGGGGATGCTGAGGGGGGACAGACCTAAATCCAACACAGATGAAACCGTCCTCCATGCTATAAATTGGGTGCTGGATGCAACAAGTTTTGACTTGCATCTTAGCGTGGAAACACAAACAGCGACATTGACATTGATATTATGGACTCCTCGCTTAGGCCTTAATGTCAATGACTCAATCGCTCCTGTTTCTACACGCCAGCATCACCCCAACCCTCTACATCACTCCATCCATCTACGATAACTTTCCAAACCCCCCAACAAATTCCAACCATTAATGCCCACCCACCATCATCTTTAGACCAACCCTCTTACACGTGCTACTAGCACCACCACCAGCAATTTTGCAACCATCGGTTGTTGTAAAACCCTCATACAACATCTATACGGACCAAAAAATTTGTGATATGTTGTATGATTGGTGCATTAGCAACACCAAACAAACAATTGCGAACATGTCTTACAAGTCATTCACATTGGTGGGCATAGATGCGTCCTGCATGAAGCCCTCTACATATATTGAAGATGCGGTAAAAATTATTGCTCACCATTTTCATGTTTGTGTCATTGATCTTGAAATGAATATTTTAATTTATTTTTCCTTTTTCCTTTAATTTTAGTTTATGACTTATGTCACTTATCTTCAATAATGCTCCAGAATATTTCCCACGGAGCCAAGATGTCTTCTGTCTAAGCCCCAATGTTGTTGTAAGTAAAATTATTTTTATTTTACTAGTTGTGTCTGAAATTGCAAACTGGTTATGTCTAAAATTACAAACTAGTTGTGTCTAAAATTGCAAACTGGTTGTGTCTTTGTACATATTTTGATTGTGTCTGCTTTTGATATTTTGTTATTGAATGGCTTGGTGAATGAAGCCAGGATAGAGTGGATGAAAGATGGCAAGTACATGCCACTCTTTCCTGATTATGAAACTTACTTTTGGGGGCCAATGTTGGCAAAAGGAAAACGATGGGTAAGAATAACTATATTTGTCCTATTTTAGTTTTTTTTGTTTTATTTCAATAATAAATTCCCAATTTTATTGCAGGTGATGTACCCTTTTTGCCTGGACGAGCACCGGTGGCTGTTTGCAATTGGCATTGTAACTCACAAACAGTACTCCTTGTGCTCGGTCCACAGCGAATGCCCTATTGATGATAAGCAGAAGCTCTGCACGTTGGCTGTATGTATCTCTAACTATTTTTTAAACACAATTTTTTTTCTTTTTTAATTTAAATTAATATAACACAAGCATATCATTATTTCAGGGTATGTACATAGAGGAGCTGTACAAGAAAGCCAACCCAGACTTTGAGTACACAGGGAATGGCTTCCAACTAATTTGGTTGGACATGCCAAAGCAACATAATGCGTATATGACTTTAACTACTCACATGTTTAATTACTATAACAACTTTTATTTAAATTGCATTAATCTTATTTCAATTTCTATTTTATACAGTCATGATTGTGGCGTGTTCACAATTAAAATCATGGAGTTGTGGATGTCTGGCGTACAAATGCCAACCTGAACAGATGTAAGTATAATTTAATTGTTTTCTTTAATGGTTATGTCTCTTTGTTGAACATGGTTGTGTCTGTAGATGTTACAAGGTTATGTCTTTCTATATTATATAGTTGCGTCTAATTGTGCTACATGGTTGTGTCTGCGTATATTTTATGGTTGTGTCTGTTGATGCTAACAGGTTATGTTTGTCTATGTTATATGGTTGGGTCTGATTGTGCTGCATTGTTGTGTCTACCTATATTATATGGTTATGTCTTCTATAGTACAGTGGTTAGGCCCTCTTAAGTACTAAGGCTGTGTCTTATTGTGAAATATGGTTTTGTCGATATTAATTATGTTGTTTTGTCTAATAGATCGATTGCGCCATCTTGCGAAAGCAAATTTTGTGTGACATGCTCCTTCACCCACCCAACAAGATGCTTGAGCAGTTGGTAAAAATGGTTCAGCAGAGCAAAAACACACACCACAACAAAAGGGAACAAAAAGCAGGTGTGAATGCGCGTAGCCCTTTCTGTGATCCAAACACAAATGAGATACTAAAAGGAAAAAAAGGACACGCCAAAAAGAAAGCGATGCAACTAATTCTATTCTATTTTGTTTTTTTCAAGACAAAACTATATGTCTATGTAGTACAATATTTGTACATATTTTATTCACATATTTGTACAAAAAAAATCTCTTTTTATTTGTATATTTTAATCATTTTTTATTCACGCATTACTATATAATACATATTATTGTATTGGTTAGGTCTTGTTTAAATATATGGTTAGGTCTGTGCTAGTAAAGAAAGTTAGGTATGAATCCACAAAAGGTTAGGTCCCATCTAATTATTTGGTAGCGTCGTGGTTATGTCTCATATATTAATATCATTAGATCTTTTAAATAATAGTGTATCGTACATGTTGTCTTTTTAATTATTAATAATAAATGAATTAGTCATGGGAAAATCTGAATGAAACATGGAAGAATTTGAAAGAAAATTTATTTATACAAATTACTCATGTCCTTGACCAAAAAAAAAAAAAACAAGCTTATCTTTTCTTGATTGCTTTCTTTACGACTTTCTTCTTTAGAGATTGCTTTCAAAGCCTATTTGGGCAGCCCTTCCTTCTAACACGTTTTGGGCTCTAACATTCGTAAGATTCTCATCAATCACATTAGTTGCTTGTTTCTCACACGATGCTTGTTCTGTTCACATGGTATATCCATCGTTAATCGCCCAAGGGTCTTTAGTCCCTCTATATATAATCGACTTTGTTGTTCGGATCTTGATGCGACTTCGGCAAGGTCATATGAAATCATAATAGCTTCATCATAATGAGTTATCGCAGCTGGAACACGAGTTTCATCGCGACTGCTCTTTATCCGAGTGTGTCTTCGAGTTATGTTCTTGCTCCATCGTTGTAATATATACCTTTATGACAATTGTTTCACTCGTTGGACACCCAACACAATAATGGCATGACGGCATAAGATGCCGCTAAACTGAAATTGCTTGCACAAGCACTTGACCTCATTGTGGGGGCAAATTGAGGTCATAGGGAGCACTTTGAGGGAAAATTGAGGAGGCAAGGCCTAACCCAGCTCCAACTGCGGGGGGATCATAGGGAGCACTTTGCGCTATCACTTTAGTGCTTGCATCTGACGGGACGACCCTGTCGTGGGGGAGTAGGAAGGAAAGCGCTTGTATAGGAAAAGTTGCAAGAAAATCACATTTGCATAGCAATTCACCGAAAATCGGCCCCACGACATCTTTGTCTACTCCTGCACCTAGTCAAGCCTCGCATGGAGACCTCCCAATATAACAGAGCCAAGGGTAACCGTTTCCCCGACCACAGTAGACTGGCCAACAAGAAGACCACAACACTAAGGGAACCGGCTAGGGGGCTAGGGAAGACGAAACGCCCAAGCCAAAATGTCAAGAAAGCTACTCGTTGTAAAGACTTTTTGGTGGAGACAAGGCCGGGGGAAAATGGGGCATCTTTGTACAAGTGGTCCCCAAAGAAAAAGCAGAGCCAACCCTCAAGGTGTGCTTCAGAGACTCTTTCTCTTCCTTTTCTGGGGGGAAAGTTTCTGGGGGAACGGTCGTCCTTGTGCCAATCGGCTGTCGGCACAGAAATCACGAGAATATTGAGCAACATCCGGCTTACCCTGGCGGAGTGCATGTGTCATTTCCACCACAGATAGCTCTAGGTCCGAGTCTAACAGGTCTGCGTTGCCTAGCACAGGCAGCTTCAAGAGGATCACCACATCCTCCGAGGTGGGGGTGGTGATGAAAGTATGGGTAGCACCACACCACCGCTGCAATAAGAAATATAGGTCGGAAATGGTCTTTGTGGCTTCCAGCCTCCGACTCGCCCTGATGGCGTCAGCAATTCCACCACGATGGAGCAAAGACACAAAATCGCCATCAGAGAAGAACGTGGTCCACCCACACTACCGATAGGTCATGGGTTGAAATGCTGAGAGGAAATTCTATATCCAACCCATGGGGTCCAAACCACAATCGGACGGCGAATACAGACTTTTTCTTTGTCTATAATAAAATAAATTTCCCAAATATTACTTACGGTTTAAGGCGAATGTTCTAATGTAACATCCGTAATGGTTGAAACTTTCCACCCAAATAAATACATCATGTTAAGTAAACAATAACGAAAAATAGATTTTTTTTTTCTCTTCGTAACATAACATTAACAATAAATGGGAGTTTTCTGTTCAATTAGAAAAAAAATAACATAACAAAAGGGGGAGTTTTTAAATTGTTTTTTATGGGAGAGAGGTTTCGAATTATTGTTATATTTATTTTGTGGATAACGGAGAGAGAAGGAGAGAGTGATTCAAGCAATGATCTTTTCATTCAGGGTCCCTGGATATTTTTTCCCTTACAATTGATTTTTTTTTTAAATATATATTAGTATGCTACTTATTATATATAATTTGTATCTATACACGTATATAAAAGAATAGGAGAAAATAACTTCTTTTTGGGGCCTATTTGTTTTTTCAAAAATAACATTAACAGATTTTTATTTACAAAGTTTTCTTTATTATCAAATAACCAATTTTCAATTGTTTTAATAATTTTAAATTTTTTTAACATTTTCACTCTCTCCTCTTTCTTCTTTATTTATTCATATTCAATGCTGGTTAGACACCATTCAAAGCACACAAGTAATAATAATTTTAAATATATATATATATAGTAATCATATATAATTAATTATTAATACTCTCATATTTAATATTAACGTTGTATAAAATTAATCAAAAATATAATGAATTAAATAAGTAATATTAATTTCTTAAGAAAAAGAACTAAATTTAAATAAAAAAATATTTTCAAAAAAATTACCATATAATTTTAGCAATTAATGTTTAAGTGGTTTGACACTTTTTTATTTTAAAAAAAACCAAGTTAGTTGACGTTGAATTAACTACAAATATTAAAATATAGACCAAAAAGATTGAATTAATTAATTTTATAAAAAATAATTTAAATGAGTTAAATTTATACCAATATAATTATTATATATCATTATTTCATAAAAGAAAAAAACTCCTGTAATTTTCCCCTGTTTTATGGGCTTTGTTAACCAAACAAAGGTTCCATATTTCATTTCGTTTAATTTCATCTCTCGTATAAATCTATGTAAGTGGCATCCTTAAAATTTAGCAACTCTCCATCGATTCCAGCACTTCTTGTTCGTTCCTTTCTCTCTAAAAAAAAAAAATGCTAGAGAGAGAAAACAGAGAGAGAGAGCAGAGCGTGTGGGATCAGAGTGATGCAAATGCAATCGTTGATTGATCAATATTTTTCAGCCTCGTTTATTTGACCTTTCCAATTCACTTTCCCATTCTCCCTTAATCATTCCCTCTTTCTGAACAATTTTCTCCTCAATTTCATACTCCTTTTTTTCCCCCTATTTATGAACAAAATAGGAAAGAGAAAAAAAAAAAGGTAATCTTTGAATGTTAGTTGTTGTTGTTGTTGTTTGTTTTTTACCAACTGGGTCATCAGCTTGGATCATCATGCCTATGTATTATGATCAACACAAACCCCCCCAAAATAAATCTGGGCTTTGATTTGCAAGGATGGTGAATGAGCTATATTTCCACAATTGGCATCACCGTTTTGTGAGGTTTGATCATAAATCTACCCAAAATCCTCAAAAGAGAATTTCTCCCAAAAGTTCATGACATACCAAAATTGAATCCTCAAAGTTTGGTCTTGTATTTCCTTTTATGATCAATTCAGGAATTTTCTTCTTCTCTTCTCTTCTTTTCTTTTTTTCTAGTTGATTAATAATGGGTTGTGCTAATTCGAAGCAAAAGCGTTGCCGGAATTGCAATGCTCCATACTCCCCTGTTCCCAGAAGCTACTCAATGCATGTTCATCACCCAGCACAAGATGAAAGGGATAGCTACCATGTCGTGGCACTCACCTCCACCACATTAGGCACTCTGAAGCTCAATTCCCCTGCCTTGAATGGAAAAGTCTCGGACAGCGAGAGCTTCAGGTTCCCCAGTGGAGAAGACTTGATCCATGAAGAGGAAGATAAGAAGAAGGAAGAGTTTTCAATGGGGCTGATTGAGGCCAAGACTTGGTCCAACATGATTGATCAGAAGCTGCCTAAAGTTGTTCCAATGACTCCAACAAGGACACCGCCCGGGGAGCCGGAGACCATCATCAACACATGGGAGTTGATGGAAGGGCTTGAGGACACGACAAGCCCTTTCAGGTCGCCGCCGCCGAGTCGCTTCAGAAGCTTCTCTTTTGATGTCAATGGTGGTGGTGAATCTGATGCACACAGATTAGATTTCATCGATTCGCCCAAGCCCTTGTGGCTTCACATGACTGAGAAAGAGGCAAGGCTCGGCCCTGCAGTCTCTGACTTTGATCCTGAGGTGATCTCATCTTTCAGGAAATCATTGATGCAGCTCTCCCCTGATAGCCCCTTTCACCTTAAGCCAGCACCGGCACCGGCACCATCACCATGTGATGAAGAGAAACAAGGGACCAAAAACGGCTTGTCTTTGTTTGATGAGAAGAAGACCAAAGGCGATAATGTTGGTGTTGATGATGCTGTTTCTTGTGGGAAGGAGAAGCTAGTGTTCTACTCTACGAGCCTTCGCGGGGTGAGGAAAACCTATGAGGATTGCTGCCAGGTGAGGCTGATCTTGAAAGGCTTGGGGGTGAGGACTGATGAGAGGGATGTGTCAATGCATTCAGGGTTCAAGGAGGAGCTGAGGGAGCTTCTTGGTAATAACTATGGCAATGGAGGAAGAGGAGGGTTGCTGCCGAAGGTTTTTGTTGGGAGGAACTGCATTGGTGGGGCAGAGGAGATTCAGAGATTGCATGAGGATGGTAAGCTTGAGAAGATTTTGGATGGTTGTGAGAAGATTGAGGAAAGCAATGATTTTGGGGGGGTGTGTGAGGCATGTGGGGATATAAGGTTTGTTCCTTGTGAAACATGTTATGGAAGCTGCAAAATCTACTATGAAGTTGATGATGAAGAAGAAGAAGAAGGAGAGAAAGTAGATTGTGATGATGGTGAATATGGATTCCAGCGTTGCCCTGATTGCAATGAAAATGGACTAATTCGTTGCCCCATTTGCTGTTACTAATTTCTACTTCCAGGTGACACTTACTTAAAATAAATAATAACAATAATGATAATTTTGAGTTCTTAGTCTTCAAGGTATATTTTGTTCTTGTCCCCTTTTGTTTGTGAGATTTTGTTGTACAGTTGATGTTGTTTGGTATGCTGGATACTAATGAAAAGCATGGCAATAGAAGAGTGAATGACAGGTTCTAATCACTTCCCTTTGCACAATCAGTGCAATTTGATGCATAGTGTGCACTTGTTTAATTTTCCATTTTCTGAGGAGAAAGGCTTTGTATACAATTTCCTTTCATGCAAAAACTAAGAAGAAATGCAAAGAGAATTGAGAAAGCGGATAACAGTATTTTGCATTCTTTCACTTCATGATGATGAGATCTTCTCCTTTTTACAATTTCAAAGTTGCAATGTTAGAATCTAGAAATTCATGTCATTGGGGGGCTTGAATGCTTTCTAGGCCTAGGAGTGGAACTTGTGAGTGGTGGAGTTTATGAGCTCAATGCCATTTACCATGCTTGTCCATCTTTAACTCTACCAAATGTTGGCCATAAAATGATTAAGAATTGCTTGATTACAGAAGAATGAATCGTGTAAGATTTTATCAAGTTTCAAATTATTTGTAAATGGAATTGCTTTCTATGTTATTATATTGATTGATTCTTTGCTTAACCGGCTTGATTTTAAATATTTGTTTTGAACGGATAATTTTCTAAAGCACCATCACACATTTTCTGAGTTATTTTATAAACTCAGGTTAAGTGGGAGCATAAAAATAGCATAGTAGGTGGACATTGTCTTGGGTCAACTTCGGCTAGAGAGCTTGTGCTTCAGTCAAATCAATGTTTCTTTGGATGGAAAAGTACTACATGTGAATGCATCTCCACTATCCTCCCCTAAAATAAAATATTGATTAAAAAAAAGGTGGAGCTATTAAGATTTCAACGTACTAGACCAATTCTGCTCTCAAAAAGTTCAAAAAGGCACATGAAATATTTTGAAGTTAAAGATGTTTCACAGAGAAGCAGCTTTTAGTTAGTTCTATATGATTCTCATTTAAGGTTGCTCTGTTTATGTTTTTGATGTTTATGGTTCTTCTCCATCATTTGAGTTTGAATTAGTGGAATTTTTTTTTTTCCTTATATTGGTATTCAAACTCTATTATTAATAAGGTTGACTAATAAGTTTAGAGTACTGTGGTTGTCTCTCCCAACACAAGTTTTGTCCTCTTGAGTCTCAAACCCCTTTAAAAAGTGGATGAGCTTGCATTGAATTTTATCTTCGAAGCAAGAAAATGACACATCATAGGCCAGTTTGATGGTCCTAAACTCACAGACAAGAAGAATCACCAATTTTGACTTCAGGTATCATCACCAAGGTGTATAATCCCTCCAAAGGGGTGCTTGAAATTTGAAAATGGACAAATTTTCCATGGGTGGTGCCACATTTGAGCCACCTTATTATGTGAAATAATTGACATTTTCATGTAACTTAAATGTGGTGCCATTCACAAAAGAAAACACCACTAAGGAACACCTGAATGGTACAAATGATTTGTGACAAAGTAGTTAACTTGTATTTTTTTTTCCCCTTACCTACTTATGTCCTCTTTTAATCATGTTCATGTGTTCATGTTAAGGAAAATGGGCCTAGAGGCTATGGTGGCAAGGAAAAAATTCCAATAGGTTACATGTCCCTTGCTGTCCAATCAAAAATCATAATCCATTTAGGTGGTTAGTGGTAGATGACAATTATAGTACAGTAATGGTTGAAAGTGCCAATTTGCTTATTTATGTGGAGGATAGTGTTAGATGTAGAAATACATAAAATGATTACATTTTTTTTTACTTTTTTTTTGTACTATTTGCACAAAATACCTAACTTTGTCAGTGACCCACAACAGATATGCATGGACAGTTTGGATAAAAGGAAAAAAAAAGAGTGCATCACAATCGCAACTGTGCATATTGGTGTGAAAAATAAATTACTTGGCAGCTTAAACTTTAGATTATTCTTGCGTTGTTATGATGAAGTTATATACTGAAAATGTTAATTGACCATAAATAAAAATGATATTTCAAGATTTACCTTTGGGAAGATTCACTACCCAAATCTAAAATATTAATGTGTATAGTTAAGAGTATATTCACTATAACGCTTCCTAACAACACGAAAATCTCTCCTCCAAAAAAGTTTTAAAAAGTTAATACCAATCATAATTTCATAATTTTAGAATCTTGTAGATAAAATTAACGCTAAGAGAGTTTTACTCTTATAATGAGCTGACCTAACTAAAGTCAGATTTGATAGGGTCCAGTAAACTTTTAAATGTCTGTGATTTTGATAAGAAAAATGGACAAAATTAGATCATGTTAAGAAAAAGTTACACAGAAATACACGCATGTGTTATCCAGTGACCTGTATTATGAAGTTAGTGAAAATATATGTACTAATTAATACCATTCCTAAAGAAGTAATGTCCGTGCAAGAGAAATTAAGAAACCAACCACCATAAAGGATTGTAACTGGACATATGATAAAACCAAGCCCATATTTTAATAGAATATGTTACAGTTTCCTACTGGCATGGATCTATCAAGGCCAATGTGAAAAAAAAGTAATAATGGAGAAGAATGCATGTAACTTTTATATTAATGCACAAAAACTAGGTAGGCCACGGCAAAGGAGTGGTTGGGTTGTAAAGAGAATGATGAATGTAGTTTTTGCAAATGAGATGTGTTTGGCTTGGCTGGGATGACTATAAAAGTATAGCAATCTGGTTGGCAGGGGAATCACTTTTGCAGCATAAAAAAAAAATATGTGGGAAAGTGGTTCACATGTTATTATGTGAGATTGTTGAACTGCTTATATGATTTTTGAAAAGTAATAACAAACAACCGCGTGTGTGTTAGGCATCATGAAAAGATGGTTTGATGCAAACAAAGTGTAATTGAACCTGAAAATTAATTATTTTTTTGTTTGAAATGCCTATGTTGAATCTTCTCTGTGAGGCCATTCAGTTAGGTGATTGTGCTGTAAGCAATGCAGGGTCTAGTTGGATGCACCATCTTTGCATGTGTCTTAACATGCTCCAAAATTCAGACATTAGCTTAAACTTTTCTGAGATTAAGTAATATTAAACACAACACCCCTCAATTTGTCACCCCTTACATTGACCTTCTTACAGGGATACTCAATATCATGTTTATAAGGGTACTCAATATCATATTCCATAAACACAGGAGTGTCGGTGTAATATCACTTAAGAGAGTATTAATGTATGTTTCTACGAATCATGGAGTTCGCGTGTAATATTACCTAATCTCAGAACAATTCAATATAATTTACCTTTTATTTAATATTTGGCACATATAAGAAATATGACAAGTGAGCCTTTGAAATGGGCCTCTGATTAGTTAGGAGTCAGCAGTTAGAAAATAGAAATTAGTATAAAAGTAATAAGGATGGAATAAACTTTTAAATTTGTCCTTAAGATTCTTAGCGTTAGTCAAAACCGTCCCCAGGTTATGGTGCCAAAAGGCGGTCAAGTTAATCCCTGTGAAGAACTAATTTCACCAATGTCAAAGAATTAATTTGATCGGTTTTGAAACTTTATGGACTAATATGATCATTTTCATAACTTAAAGGTTAACTTGACCGATGCTCACAACTCCAATAACGAATCGAAAAGTTTACTTAGAGACACTGGAGAGTTCAGTAGTTAGGGATTGAGTTAGAAAAACTAGGAGACTTAAAGAGGTGTCTCAAATATTCTGTGTTGTAGTTTCAGGTTCGACATTGATTAAGAAACATTACTGAGTAAACACTTCCCTTTGATTTTTCATGGCCCTCTTTAATTTGAACAGATTCTAATAATTGTATGCAAAGGTGTCAAGAAACTACCAAAACCAATGAATATGAAAGTAGATTACAAGAAAATTATTTCTTACAATAGGAAACTCAACCATTGTTCTCTGATTTCTAGAAGGATACACAAACAAGTGGCTTCTTACCAGGGATTCTCCAAAACCAATGTGTAATATGAACATTTGCACCAGATGAGTAGCCACATATTTGGAGCAAGTTCAGGCTCCATACCCTATAACACAGATTCAATAAACAAAAAATTTGTTTCTTGTGTACAAACAGCTGATTATACAAGATATCACTTTACTTTGCGTGCTGCCCCATATCCGCGGTGGCTTTTGCTGCGCGGCTCAACATATCCGAAACCCAGAGAGCTCCTTTTGCAAAGTATCTGCTATTGACTATGGCATTACCAGTTGCCATAGCCGCTTTCCCTGTAACCGTTGCCACCACTATAGCCGTTGTCCCAGTCACCGTTGCAGCTGATTTGGTTATGTCTGTGACACGGTACTTCTCGTCCACTGATTTAAAAGTTTCGATGCCGGAATTAATCGTGTCAGTCAGCCCAATTTTGTTGCTGAGTTCGGCGACCTTGGCTGCAGCCGTGGACGATACGCTGAGAGATTCGTCAAAGGCTTTCGCCATAACAAATGCATCTTTGCTCAACACATATCCCTTAGCTACCATAGTTTTGACAACTTCCTGTGCCATGGTAAGTGCTTCTCCAGGGGAAGAAGCAAACTTATCCATATGCATGTCCTGTCAAAGGAAACAATGCAAACTTATCCAACATTAACTCAGTAAGTCACTAGTTACATTTTATAGTTGGAGACTGTTATGCTGATTTTAGGATTTGTTGGGCTTTGTTACCATATTACTTTGTTCTTGTGCCAGTGTTTGTGTGTGTGTTTTTGTTTAGAATAAGGTAATAGAATAGATAAAACTACTAACAAGAAGTGATGCATCAAGATAGAAATCCACAAGCCAATCATAAAATGCATTAAACTTTTCTAACTAAACTCATGGTCTCATCACATTCTAGAGTTCATGAATATAAAGAAAAACCAGAAGATCATACCATTAACTAAGTTATTCTTGGAGAACAGAAGAAAATAAATAAGCAGCAAAAAATGGTTGATATATATCTTAAAACCAAATTATGTAGGAAGCACCATATTCTTCAGTCCATGAAAGACATGCCAGCAATTACAAGGTTGAGTGCATCCTCATGAATTTGAAGTACATTAATATCTTTCAGCTATTTTATTTGGCTTTTTTATTTTGGAAGGAGAGAATCATAGGTGTGAAAAGCCTCTAGGAGACAAGGAACACTGGTAATTTATGAGAGAATGCAATCTCGTAAAACATAGTTTCCCCACATTCTTAAATCAAACCATATTAGAGAAAAACAAAGACTATTCTCATATTTCAAATAACTTAAGTTTCTTCATAATATATAGTTTGGCATGTGTGGTCCGATAACCTCAAATTTACAGCATGGTTTATAAATATATTTGAATATGCATTAAGAAAACTCCAGGCTATCATTTTGGTAAAACTATAAAAAGAAAAAATCCTTTCTAAGAAAATATTTCAGCCATACATATGAGGTTGTGACACTGTCTTCAGGCTTTGTTGCATGAATGTTCCAATTATCGCATTCATCGGCGTAAGCTCCCCAGCGTGAAATGCATATGCTTTGGTCCAAAATCATGGATCCCTGATACAGCATTGTGCCAAAATATGCAGGTTAGCAAACAATATTTAAGTAGGAAGAATGCCAGGTATTGAATAGGTAATCTTCTTCAACTACAAATATCATAATACAAGTAACCAAATTTCTCTAACGGAGCGAGAGTGAAATTCATATGAAATTGTTAATTATCATCCTTTCTGAAACTTCATTTAGAAAATAAGAGGACCAAATAAGGGTATTTGTTACTAACTATATTCAATCATTTACCCCATCAGAAAGAAGGTAAAGACAAAAATCATTAAAATCAGGATTGTTAAACTCTCGAGTTAACTTTTAAACTCTTATGAATTTACGATTCTACTACACAAAACGAGTTAACTGTTTTATTGGTAAACTTATACGAGTTTAAGTAAATTCTTAACAAATTGATAAACTCTCGAGTTTACTAAAGGTTCAAGAGTTTACTTAAACTCTTGAGTTTGACAACCTTGATTAATCAAGAGATTTCTGATCCATCTTGCACTTCAACATTATGAAATTCAGCAATAAGTGATCAAAGAAGCAAGAACAAAAGCAACTTACATTCAGAAGCAATGCAGTTTCCAGGGCATAAGCATCCCTAAAAGTCACATACGCGGTAGAAGCATATTCACCGGATCTGTATCTTGACAAGAGCAATTTTCTTCCTATTATTTTCCATGAAATTCTTCATAGCTTACAGTTTACACAGTCAACTAACAAGCCTAACATTTGAGCTTTGTAGCTTACAAGAACACACAATCTTTATCCTCAACAGCACTGTGGAGAATAAGGTGAACAAATCCATATCAACATCTTTTAACATAGTCTATATCAGAATGCTGATTGTTATTTGATTCATTGCAAAAGAATAAGTGTCATGGCAATGACAATTAAGAACAGAAATTTACAACTTCCTTAATTGGTCTCAGCAGCAATTAGTAATGTGAAAGCTGTTGACAAATTTATCCATTCCATAATCGACTAATCACAAAAAAAAAAAAAAATTGATTTGTTTGGAATAAACCCTCAAAACTGTCCCTAATGTTGGCAACATCGATCAAATTTGTCCTCAAAGTATGAAAATCATCAAATTCGTCCTTGAGAGAGACATTTGATTGACGCTGAAGGACTAATTTGATCGACTTTTGGTAACTTCGGGGACAGATTTGATGATTTCTATATTTTAGGGACAAACTTGATCGATGATGCGAACATTACGGATGGTTTTGATGGTTTACTCGTTTGTGTATGATGACTACAACCTTAAATATTAACGGTGTCCAGACAAAGGAAAAATATTAATCCAATATACAACTTTACATCAAGAACTAATGCAGAAGAATTGTAAACTTTTCAACATTTTAAGTGAACCATAAACATCAAACTAAAACCTAGTCACATTCTAATCAATAAAAACTATCAAAAGGTTCAATTTTTCATATACAAGATTTTGATCAGTAACAAGGTTGAGCAACATTGCCTGATGATTTCGACGTGCTCAATCACACCACAGTATGCGAAAAAGTTTTGCACATCATTCTCTGTAGCTCTTGGGGATAAGCTTGTAACTTCAGCAGTGTAACCATCACCAAGAGACATAATCGGCAAGTGACTCAAAAAAATGTCTCAAACTGAAAAAAGAAAACCTGATTCAACAAACCTGCATAAAACAATGCAAGTCAAAAAATTTAACAACTGATTAGAACATAATAGAGTGACCCTGCAAGAGAATTATTTATGTCACTTCCGCAAACTCATAAAGCACAATGCTAGAACAAATTAAAGTAACAAGCAATGAAGATAAGCAACAGAACAGTGAATGATATATTTAAAAACGTTATCTATCTTTACCTATCATTTAGGAGCATTCACTCGATCTACTACAAGATAACCAATTCCGAAAGCATTTAAGTGGTCCCACAACACACAGCAGCCCCAATTTCAATGCCCCAAATTTTCAATTGCCATTTTCATTTCTTATTCTATCACAAATGAGTAATGAAGAGTTGCCAATCAACTGAAAGCAAGGATTTTTTCCACACTCCCCAACAACATAACTGTTTCAAATTCCAAAATCCCAAACTGGGTTAAAACATCAAGGATCAACAAACCCCCCACATGCAAAAATTAACAGAATCAATAAAAAAAAACAGCACATTTGAACAAGAAAAAGAAGCATATTGGTGTGGTTATCAACAAGTGAGAGAAACAGAACATGCAAAAAAAAAANAAAAAAAGAAAACCAAAGTAAAAGATAAAATGGGGAAACCAGGGTGGGAAAACAAAAGGGGTTGGAGTAAAAAGGGGAGTTTGAGTGAAGCACAGTACCCGAAAGAAGCGTAGCAAGATTGAAATTGGTGCAAAAAAAGGGCCAGTTCTTTAGTATCAGTTTATTGGTTGCAGAACAGAAGCAGAGGAGCCTCAGAGAGAGAGAGAGAGAGATAGAGATAGAGATAGGTGTGAGAGACTGTGTGTGAGGGGGGGGGAGGGAGAGAGAGAGAGAGCCTAACCAATCCAAACAAGGATTGTGTTTGGTGGAAGGATTAGGATTGATAAGGAAAAAAGGGTATCTGTGGGAATCACACGCGCGTGCCATTTGTCTTGTGGAACACTCCATCTGCTCACACCTGTTCTGTATTTCTGATG
Organism: Nissolia schottii; assembly: GCA_003254905.1. Lineage (NCBI taxonomy): Eukaryota > Viridiplantae > Streptophyta > Magnoliopsida > Fabales > Fabaceae > Nissolia > Nissolia schottii. Next base: position 70,680 of record QANU01052116.1, read on the forward strand.
ATGTTTGTTATAATTTTTTACTCTGGCGCGTGGAGCTACTTGTTGGCGAAGAGGTGGGGGGAAAATAATAGTGGAATCCATGATGCTGTTGCTGATTCTTTTTCTTTCTTGCATCAGTTCTCAAATTTGATTGAGCGGGGAAAGTGGTTGGTGGAGCAGTAAAAAGGGGGAATTCTTAATGAATCTTCCCATCTTTGGAAACATGACTGAATCATCTAAAACTTTTGTCAATAGTTTCTCCTCTTTTTCGTGACAAAATCTCTAGTAGCTAGTATAAATGAAGAGGATGCTACCAAGCTTATGTATTTCAAAAGCTCTAATTTCATATTGATTAGATCACAAATTTTTTAAGTGTTTATATATCTTTAATAGTTGTTATTTTGGCAAAAAGAGTTGAAAATGGAGTTGGGCTTGCGCGCATGAGTCTAAGCCAGTTAGACTCTTCAAAGTACACACGATAATTAGTGTCTCAATATGTAGATTTGCCAAGAAAATCCAAATTCCAATACAAAGGCAAGAATAAGCATCCTAGACGAAATAGGTATGCTACAAATCATGCAAATGCCTTAACTTCATAATAAACCATCCTAGCTTGACTAGGGTTAGACATGTTCTAGGTTTAGCCAAATAGCACCTAAGTTATTTGGCTTGATTTAATAAAGCTTTTTGAAATTGTGTTTTTTCTTTTTAAAAAATGATACTTTTTTGTATTTAGTAAACAAAAAAACTTGAGAGCATTTGCTACTAGCTTATTAAAGTTGGAGTTGCTTTTAAGAGCTTTTAAAAGTAGCTTTTGCTCTCTAAATTGTAAAAAAAAAATAAATAAATAATCTTAAATTTAAATAAAAATTTAAATTTATTCATTAAAATCTGATTCTCTCATCAATTCTTTCATTATTTATTTCTATTCTAGTAATTTATATTTTAAGAGCAAATTTGTAATATATTTATTAAACATTATGTTATGACGTTTGTTTATTGAGAGGCATTTTTATCATATTTTACCAAATAACATCACTTTGACTATTTAAAAGTAACTTTTCAAGAGCTCAACAGCTTTTAAAAAGTCACAATTTTATCAAATCAAGTCGTTGGTTATCATCTATTCTTGTCTTCCTAACTGACTGTTCGGATTTGGCAGGAACAAAAAAAAAATAGTTTTGGGAGAGCCATGGACTTCCTCTTAAGATTAACAAAGTCCAATAAGGAGGCTGAACAACCATTTCAGGGTTTCCAGGTTTATTATAAGATTTCCATCAAAGACTGATATGATATGTTCTACATCTTCCATAACCATAACAACCAACAGCTAAACAAAGTAATTGCCCCCAACATGTTCTGCCAGTACTCCACCAAAATCAATGCTTAATTTTTCACTGTTTGTTGTTCAGATTTTTGTTCCTGGAATACAACAACATAAAATTTGGGTCCTACAAAATGTCTTATAGAAAGGAATCTAAAACTTTAATAAAAGCACACAAACAACAACACAAAATACAAGACACTAAACCATATACCATTTATCAGCTTATTCATTTTTCGTTTCGTTTCAACCATAGTTCATTTTCTCATTACATCTTTGTTTAATTCAGTTCTCATCTCTCCAAATCCTTATGTATATAGTTAAATTATTATATCATTTGTCTTGTTCTTAATAGATTTTCCATTTTTCAGTTCATAAATATGTAATCAAGCACATTTTGATTTTATCGTATTTACGTGGTAAGTGTCATGCTTTCATGGAACAACTACCAAAGGGCAAGTTTCCATGTGTGAAACAAAGGTGTGTTTAGTGTGAGAAATCAATTGATGACATCCCTGAATTCACTTTTCACACATCCTTAGAATATTCGCTCCGATTTATAATATCCGTCCATTTTTAAATTTGGTATATTCATTGGTCAAATATATTGATATATAAATGTACTAAATTTAAAAATTGATAGATATATTATGAAATTAATAGAGGAATATTATTTGAACACCCAAATTTAAGAAACACACAATAATCACCTCACAAAGTGTGGGGTTGACCATAAAAGGAAAAAAAAAAGTGAGTATAATAAATCCCATATTATTGTTAAGTGTGAATGTTAAGTGCCCATCAAAATTAGATTTATAAATAACATTACTCTTAACTTTATATAAACTCCCATTAATTACTATTACTTGGTAGAGGAGAGAGGCACTACCGAAGATGTATTTTACTTTTATTGCTTTAGAAGAATAATAGAAAAGATAAAAGTCTTCTTATCTTCATTCTATTCATTTCTCACATCATACAATAGCATGTGACATTCTATTTTCAATAAGTAATTTAAAAATTAAAGTTTACACTCACATTTAAAAAAATGTTTACGTGTCATTATATGATTTGAAGAATGGATGTAATGGAGGTAAAAAACTCACAAATACACTATACTTACACTTTCACCTCTCACTATTTCAACTTCACTCCACACATTCATTCCTTCCTTGCTCATCAAAGGCGTTTTGGTTGGGTCTACTTCAAGTTGGATGAACAAAACTAATTGTAACAGAAAGCTTAACTAACTAACTAACTGAATCTGACTCAACTTTATCCATATATCAATTATACACACTCAACTTGCTTAATAAAGTAATGAAATAATAATGGTGAGGGCTCTACTCGGTCGTATGTGATTAAGACTTAAGAGGCATGAAATGTCGATTATTGGTTCAACATTCAGTGCCCAAGGCAACAAATTTTGTCCACCGACCTACCATACTAGAAATTATTAATTATATTGTTTTTGGTGCAAGAAAAATGCTTTAATGTATGTTGCATATTCTTCATATTTATATGTGTTATATCATAAATGGGGTTTGGCTCATACGGTTAGCCTTTGGCTCACGCCTTGTTACGAATACTTGAATTTGATTTCTAGATTTTTCTGTTAATCATATATATTTTGTATGTGGCCAACGAGTTTGATTTTGGCCTTAAATTGTAACATTCTTCTCTTCACCCTAAAAGTTAAATATTACAATTTGCATGTCGCGTGCCTACACTTTTCTTTCCATTAGTTGTGAATTAGACCTAACATTTATAAATGAAATAAATGACCAATGAACTTGAAACCCAAGGGCGTGCCCTAAAGAGATATAATATAAAATCATTAAAATTACATTATTTTATTAGTTTAAACTTTTAAGAGAAATGATACTTAAGATAGTGCCAGAGTCGTTATCATAACCCTATTTCAAAATATTTATCCATGTTACAAGCTAAAAGAGTTATAGTTCTTGAGACATCTAATCTTTAATTTAATCAACTCATGCTCACATGCACATGATGCATTCCTTTACTCTAAATCATAAAACCCTTCCTTGTAACTTAATAAAACAATATATATTAACAAGAAATTAATTAGCATGAATGATTTTTTTTTTATAATTATATTGCACCACCACTTTCCTAAGCCTTTTAGAAATAATACTGTATAGTAGCTTTTTGTTAGATTATGGTGCATGTAAATACACCAGCATAAGGCCAAAATTAATGATTCACATGTTTTCTTTTCCATCTAACATATGTATACAAACATTCAAAATTAAAGTTTATTTTATTACTTTGAAATCATGTGCACAAAAACAAGTGGTAAGACAACCAAAAAACACACCAATTAATTGATTTGTCAGTGGTTCATCGATTTCAGCAGGAATTTACTACAAATTAGTGACCACAAGGGGCTTTCCCTCACGTATCGTTTTCAAAAAACCGCAGAGGATCAAAAATATATGGCTCAATCGATCAGAGATCTTTCAAGAAACGTTTAGTCCCTTTCTTCTATTGTAGGCCTAACAATAGTTGCAGGAGTACTTTGTTTATTATCATGTTGCAACTTCAAGCAACTTGGCTCAGTGAAGCCAGACACAACTTGGAACCAAATAAAAAGTGTTAAAACTTTAGGACCAATATGTATACAAATGTGTCAGTGCGGCTAATTAATCAAACCAGCTAGCCCTATGGTATAAAACACTAGCACGTTTCTTTGGAATTGGAAATGAGGTTGGTACTTAAATAAGTTTTCGAGTTTTGTAGATGAAAATAATAAAAATTAGTTTCCAACAAGAACTTTAATCTCATAGTGGGCTGCGTTAGCTTGGATGAAATCAGATTAAGTGGAGTTCGTTAGACTATCAGATGTTGGTAATTTTGATTAATTTTTTTAAAATAATGATAAGGTGCCAATAATAAAGTATAATTGTTTGTTCTTATATATTACCACATACCAATTAAGATTTCTATTCCGCCTTTATCTAATTCCAACATTTCATTCAGTAACTCAAATAAACTATATTCGTAGTGTGATAATACAATATTCAATTTTTCCATGGACTTGAATCTATAGTAGTAGTTGTTTAGTGTTATGTGAGCATGTGCCGTTAGTGCATTCTAATTACGTACATTATAGTATTCTCTTCACAATGAAGTCTTAATTCTATTTCTCTCAAAATTAGTCTTATTTTTTCGTTTGAACAAATAAAGAATTAAGATATAGAGTCACAAATAATACTTTACCAAAAAAAAAGTAACAAATAATACATTGAAATACAATTATATTAAAGGACTCTAACCACACTATTGGTTGGAGGATTGGTATTATATAAAGGGAAATGTAATATATATAACTCAAAATTTATCAACTGTTGTATAATTCACTCTCCTTAAAATGTACTTTTTTTTTTCTTATTCTTTATTTATTTTTATCTCTTCTTCCCTAATTTCTCATTATTTTTTTCGTTTCCATCTTATTCTTTGTGAATCCAAGAGTTTTCATTTTCGTCTCCATCATATTCGTTGTTTTTAGTTTTTCAAAAATTTGTACATGTGTGTAGGAAAGTTTGTGCGTGTATATAAAAAAATTTGTGTATTCTTGTTCAAAAGTTTTTTTCTTCGTTTTCGTTTACATTTCCATCATATTTTTTTTTGTTAAGATTGTTGAAATGTTTGTGTACGTCAATTCAAATGTTTGTGCATATGCTTTAAAATGTTTGTGTAGGGTAGAAAGTGAGTCAATGCGTTTAGAATGTAAATAGGAAGATGAAGAGATAGTGTGACAGTTAATTTTTGTTATTTAATATGTCACAGATCCAGTTTGATTTGATTTCATATTTTAAAAGTTTGTGCATGTGTGTAAAAAAAGTTTGTTTATATATATGTAAAAGTTTGTGCACTCAGTGTCATTGTGTAGACCATAAGTTGACAACATGGTTGACAATATTTGAGTTGTAACCCTAACAACACTATTATATAAATCACTAATTAAGAGTGATCTAATATTTGAGTAGTTTGCATAAAATAATAAATTTAAATATCATTGTCATCAATATACGGAGGATTAGAGCTATAATGACTGGCGATAATATTGGTGCGGTGGTCAACGGAAAGACACGAACTAAGAGTTTTTTTTTTCCTTTTTTTTATTGGTAATGTTGAGAATAAATTAAAATATTATTATATATTATTTTAATTTACCAAATTTAAGTTTATCTGTTATGATATATATTTATCTTATCAATTAAGATATTTATCTTATCTGTTAAGTTTATCTTTATCTTATTTTTAATTTATTAAAAAAATAAATATCTAACTACTTAAATCAATCAAACATTTATAAATTTTTTCATTCATTCTTATACTAATCTAAAGGCATTATATATAGATTTTCTGCCTAATACGTTCCTATAATTGCGCCCCTACTTTGCACTGATCGACGACATAAAAAGAACAAAAAGAAAAAAAGAAAAGAAAAAAAATCAAAAAGAAGAAACTTTCTTATAAGCATTATATAGGTAAAGAGCAATGTTATACATCAGGACAACTTTTTGATCGAACTTACTCGACAATAAAAGTAACAAATAGTAAAAAAGGAGGAGAGAGAACGTGGGAAAGAAGATGTCATTCATATTACTCATGTCTTACAATTTGTTTCACGGTTTTTGTCGAGACAAACAGCATTTTCCATATGTAAATTATTATAACTAAGGTTGTGAAAATTAAAAGCAAAATAAAATAAACGCAATTTAAATCATAAAATTATTTAATTTAAATTATATTATTAAAAGTAATTAATTTTCCTAAACTCATCAAATTATAAATTTTAAGATTTAAATTAAAATTTTACTAACATTATTTACAACAACAAAGAAAAAATGAGGCAAAAAGAAGGTAGAGCACGCGTCGTTGAATATAACCGCAACACTATTCCAATCGGTCATCTCTTTAAAGGTTTAACCCTTTTTTTGTTTTTTTTACTGATGATGATAAAACGAAGACACGTTTCTGTGGGTATCTGTGTCTCAATTAGGTTGTCACTTTCTGATACTAAAAAGTCTAAAAAGGGTGGAATGATGATCTCTCATATCTCTCTCTCTCTCTCTCTAATATTATTTAACCCAACCGTCCAACATTAAGGATCAAATCAACACTTCGCGTCAAACACACCCTTCACTCTCTCTCATTGTGGGAACTTGAACCCATCTTTACCGACACAATAGTCTTCAATACGTTTCAAGTGTGTTTAGCAGCATGATCATGAGTTTAATTTTTAGCATGCATCATTAACTGTATATTAACTAACTTTTTTTGTCCATAAACAACAATTTTCGTTAATTGAGTATAGTTGTTTAGCATATTAACTATAGTAATTAACTAACTTTTTGTCCATAAACACCGTTTTCGTTAATTGAGCATAGTGTTTTATTAACTAACTTCGTTTTTGTCCATCAACAAAATCTTCGGACGGGTCCAATATACGAGATGTACATCTAATAGTGAAATACTCCTATGAGGAGAGTAAATATACGCCTCATGATTAAAAAAAAAAAGGTTGTTTTTAACATTTAAACTTGTGAAATAGTGGCCACAAAATATGAGAATTATAATTTGGTAGACGAGAGGCGGAAGAAAAATGTACCGCGGATCTTATGCTTTTGTGAGCATGTGTTGAAGGTTTTTAGAAATTTGAAAGGTTCAAATATTATTTCTTACTAACTTCACCAATAACGCCAAAATTCATCCTTTTGTTTAATTTGAGGTTTAGCCTGAGTTAAAAATACTAAGACCACAATATGATATAAAATGAGAAATGTTAAAATCTTTGGACTTTTTAACCTAATTATCTTCTCAACTATCTCTATAAATAAAACTTGTCAATAATTTTTTTTTATTTCAATTTTACACCTTAAAAGTTGCCAAGTGTCTTTATAAAATTAATAGAAAGATAATTAAGCTAAGTAATGATTATTCAATACAAAAATAATAAGCAAACATTAAATAATTAAGTACAATAAATATATAAATAAATATATCAATTCTTGGCCAAATATGTATCCCTTACAATTCTGACATCAAAACCTCTACACATATAACTGAAGTCATTGAAGTACAGAACTATAAGAACCTTAATAAATTTAAACAACCGCTACATTCTGGCCATCCATAAAAGAGGGCATTATAATATAACTAGTACACAAGTACTTAAATGTTCATTGAAGAACCCTATTTAACAAAGTGCCCCCTACCCTGCCCATATGGGGAAAAAAAAGGTACACTCCTCAAAGTCCACTCTACAAGCCACCCTAAAATTAAAAAAAGTACACTCATATTTATATATATAGATATATATATATATATAAATATAAATTTCTCTTCTTGATCATAAGAAAAATAATAATAATAATTATTAAAATAGTGGCTTATATAAATTAATTAGTGGTTAATTAAGTAGGCTCCTAATGATAGAAGCCTCAGCACTATCAGCATCAATTGTGGCTAATAACTGAGCCAGTCGCTGGCTTAAGTCATCAACCTCTCTGTGTAAGCTTTTGATGTAGTTGCAAGTCTCTTGTAGGACCTTAGATGCTGGTACCTTCACATATATACACCAAAAAATATAAATAATTAAAGTCAGTATTAATTATCATGTCAATTGCCTATAACAAGGCATAACTTTATGCAACACATACACATGCTAGTTGTACTTTGTATTAAAAAGGATTAAGGATGTGAATGAGAAAGGAAGAAGCATATATATATGAGAGTCCAAAACCATGGTGACTTAGGAAAATGTTAACATTTTATATATATGTACTAATTAATGCAATCCATTTTAAAATTTTTTCCTCTTTTATGGGATTCTGTGTTATTTATGAATTTATATTATATATTATCTTTATCTTTGTAAAGTATGTATTATGTGTAAATATATTTATAGCAGTCAATGGGGAAGGGTTTGAAAGTCTATAGAGATCTGCATAGATTTTGGAATTGTTTGGAACTTCCCCTCCTTAATATACGGGGTCAGTTTCTGACTATCCCTAGACACCTCTTCTTTTTATTATTATAATATATGTTTATTATTTACATGTGCTACACGAACCATGCCACTTATGTGTTGTTCTCATCATTAGTGTACACAACCTTTTCTTTTACTATGTCTCCCTTCACATTAACAATCAAATTAATTAACAAGCAATAAGTTAAACTATATAGTACTTTGCTTGTTTCTATTCTAATTGTAGCTAGCATTAGAGATATCTTCAATATCAGCATACCTGAAACTATATACACTTAATTAATTAATTCATAGCTTTAGCCTAAGTTTGATTCATACCATGTTAAGGAACCACTTCAAATTTTTTTTTGTTAAATGGAAAAGAAAATGTTAAACTATTGTGGAGTTAAGTGAACATATATATACATGAATGAACAATTCTACAAAAGTAATCGATATTTTTTTGTGAACTTAGGATATCTACTGCTAGCAACAGTGACTAATCTCTCACAATAATTAAACTCATACGAAATGATAGATTGTTAGGAGAGAGGGAAAGAGAGAAAGAGATTTGAAGGTACCTTGTCAGAACGCCTATTGCGAATCTCAGGAACAAGTTGGCGCAACTTGGAAACAAGGTCTATGATTTGGTCATCGGAGATCCTTGGAGACCCTGATGATGATTGTTGCCTTGACCTTCTGCTAGACATATCTCTAATTAATCTCCTTTTTGTAGAAAACCTTGTAATATAGTTTTTATTATATGCTTTTTATTCCAAGTGTGTGTGAGGGGCTTGGCTTCCACAATATAGTTCTTGAGTTTTAATGTGCAAAGGAAGAAGAAAATGGTTTGGATAGGAAATTAACGAACAAAGAAGCCAAAGCTAAAAGGGGATAAGGAGTAGGAGGAGGAAGAAGAGGAGGATACACTAGTACGTGTTAAGATACGAGAGCGAGCTGGCTATGTATGCAAGAATGAAATGATAAGAGAGATATAAAGAGAGGAAAGGACCACTAGCCAGGGAGAGAGAGAGTGTGGAAGAGATAGAGAGAGTACAATAACGTAGACAATGATGTTGCAACGGAGTTATGTTATTTGTACAAGTTATTTATTGGGATATCGTGATCTAACTCTTATTTATTCATGAGTAAATGACATCTCAATAATGTGTGAGTTCTATTAAGATTTCATTTAATAATGAATAGATAATAAGTCGATATAATGATTCAAATAGAATAAATATAAAGATCATTTCTCGTTGTGATGTAAAGAAAAAACAATTGCATTAAGGAAACGGTGGAATAGCTTAAGAAAGGGTAGGGTCGAGTTTTAGCCTACTTAAAACTTGTCTCTCACTCTGTCTAATACAGTCATCAAAACTCTCCCCAAACACACCCCGGCCCGCAGATTTTAAAAAATCACACACCTCACATCCTATTTGCAGAGAAATTTTAAAACGCGCATTTTACCTATGTTTTGCCTAAATAAAACAACAAACTACTGAAAATAATTCGAGCACAAGCTCACAGTTATATAAAATACTAAAAATTAGGAGCCACAGTATAATTCAGTGATCAATTTTTTGTAATACAAAGGTCACCAATGTTTGGAATAATCATAATATCATAATCAAACATAATCTCGGACACATATGACAAAACATTAAAAAATATTAGGGATATAAACAGGATAAAGACGGTACCTCCTAATCACCTGCCCCACCGCTTTGTTTTAAACCTACCTCACACAAATTGGGTAGGGTTGGATACCCTCAAATAGGGTATTCATTGAAATTTTTGCTCGAAGTATGAAGAGGATAAATCGGCAATGTTACATGTATTAACACAATTTTATTAATAGTATATATATGTTTTAGTCCAAAAGAATAAGTTGACATTTTTCCCCCTCAAGAAGATTTTGCTATTGTTTTTGTACCTAATGTTTATCGCATTATAAACAAATTAGACCTTATGTTAAATATTGTATATCGCTAACTAATATTGAATTGACGACCATTAATAACCTCTAATTAAGCGATCAAGGTATCTACTACATTTTGACTAACCCTACTTTGATGTTAACAAACTTGCTTTGATGAACTAAAGTAAAATGTTAACTGGCGAATTTTCAGAGACCAAAACATTGCACGCTTATTTATTTTTTTTAAGGTGTTTTATTGAGTTAGAAAGGAAAACGAAATAAAATTAGGCACAAAGGGAAAAACAAACCAAAAAAAAAGCACCAAAGGGAAGAGGATGGAGGAGATTATATAAACCTCTCTTACTATTGCAAGTTTAAAATATAAGAGTAAAATAGAGAAGTTGTTTTAGAGTTATGAGAGAGAGAAAATAGATAATATCAAGGAAATACTGTTAAACGAATAAGGAAGATTTTAGAAGTTTTAAACCGTGCCTTATGAGGGAACTGTGAAATACAGGTGATGAAAAATAACTAGATTCCTCTCAAACAGTGATGTCAATACCTTTAATTTATTTATTTATTTTTAAATAAAACTCACAAAAAAAAATCCTAAAAAATAACTAAATTAAGGTTTTTGGATCAGATTTATGAAAAACTATTATGTTCTTAATTATGCTTTTACAAAACTTTAAAATAAGTGGAAGACGCGTGCTAAATTTCTTCACCCCTCCCTCCTTTCCTAAATCCGGTTAACTCCCAAAGACACTCTTACTAGAAACCTAACTGTAACAGAATCTCATCATTCTTGTCATGCATATGTAAGAGTAATTAACATTTAACCAAAATAAAAGAGTTTGATACGGCAAATGCTGATGATCTCAATAATTTCTTTTTTCATGTTTCTTTAGGGGTTATTTAAAATCTTTATTGAGTTACACGGAAAAGGAAAAAAAAAAAAAACCTTTAAGTAGGACCTAAGACTTCAAATAAAAACTTATTATTCATTTTTATTTGTGTGCCTCTTTTTCTTAATTTTTTAAATCAAAATTAAACTGAGAATAGATTTTCAATTTAATTTTGATAGATGATTGTTGGAGAGAAAAATTTCACAATTATCTTAACATGTATTTACCATATTATATACTTAATTTTTACAATAATTAATGAGTTTAATTTTTATGCATTAATAGTGTTTGTTTTACGCTATCATTCAATTAAATATTTTCAATACATAAATTTTAAAGTAATGGATGCAAGAGTCCAATATATTAATTGATGTGACAATATTTGATTGAATGACAATGCAAAATAATTTTACACTATTAGTGCATAAAAATTAAACTCATTAAAATATTTTACATTTGAAGGGTTATCTTCTCATGCTCAGAATAAAAAAATCTTCGCTTTGCAAATCCACTTCCCTTACTACAAAACATATAGGCCGGTTAGGCTAGATTAATTAGTCAAATTTATAGTAAGAAGATCCGAATATAAGTGGTTCAATCAAGATAAATAATAATAAAAAAAGGTTATTTTCTTGATTTTCTATTCACACATACAATTAAAGGGATTCATCAAATTATTGAACTCTGAGCGGTTCTCTTGCATACAGTTTAGAGATATTAGAATGACAAGTGTCACACTAGTTAAGTAAGGAAGTCGAGTGTTACTCGCTCCTTTCACAATAAGTCTTTATTTTAACTATTTTAGTTTATTTTTGACTCAATATATTTAAATATATTATTGTATTTAGATCATACATTGAGTCAAATATTTGAGTGAGCGTGCATGTATATATTAATTCTTCATATACACTAGCAAAAACTTCTACTCTTGAGCTAATTTTAACGAGTTTTTATTGTTATTTCAAATAGGGATGACAAAGAAAACATTCACAAACATGGATATCTGCAAGTATTACATGTGATGGGTATGAGTATGGGAACTAATTTCGTACCCGCAAAAATGGATATCCATACCTGCTTGCTAACGGGGATGAAACAGGGATTAAAAAATCTGATTCATAAATACCTGCTAAATACCCGCTAATACATAAATTACTTAAATATCCCCAATTATATAAAGATATAAAACTAGAAATCTTATTCCTTCATTTCTAAACATATGTAAAAGAAAAAACAAAATATACCCTTATTATGGAAAATTATTATTGAATTTTTATTATATATTTAATTAATTTAAATTATAATGTATAAGTAGCAGACTAATAGTATTGTAATTATATCATAATTGATAGTAATAATTTTATTTTTGAAAAAAAAATTGACAAATATTCATGAATATCCACAAGGATTCATATCCCCACAAGTAATAGGTAATGGATACTCATAATGGGTACGAATACGAGTAGGGGTAGCAAAATACTAAACGAGTATGAATAATGGGAGGCATATATCCAGCTCCACTAATACTCATTATTATCCCTAGTTTCAAATTTGGATATAAAATAGTTAAATATTAATAAAATTTTGACTAATGAAGAGTATATATTTAACAGGACTCATATACATATTGCCTTAAAATTTTTAGTTAAAATATGGCATCTAATACATTTTATAATTTTTTACTAAGCCCATTAAATTGAATCTCTTTTGATTTTAGACTTTTTAATAAAAAATCATTCAAAATAATTATGATAATATTATTTGCATATTTCACGAGCAAAAGGACTCAAGGGATTTCTTGGTGTAGAGAGGGAGAGAGGGAGAGAGAACTTACCTAGGTTGTTGTGTTCCCAAATTGGGGTTTAATCTCAAGTGCACTAATAAGAGTGTGCTTGCTTTTAAGTTAACAGAGTGGCCCTTCATGTGCATGTCTCTATAAGCACAACCATGTGATCATGGAAAAAAAAAAAGAAAAAAAAAAAGGCCTCTCCAAATCAGGGGCTGCATGTAAAATTTTCTCCGCAAATCACAGAATTCCATGTGATTGTACTTGAAAAAACACTAGGCCACAATTAATAATAATAGTCACGGAGTTATTTTGGAAAACGATGGTTGAACTTTTTACACTTTTCTTTCCACCGCTTCAAGTATTTGAATCAGTCAGATACTTCAATCTCTTAATATCTTAAAAAAAAAAAAATATATATATATATATATATATTTCAATATATTTAACATTTTTATTCCAATAAATTATTACAAGAAAAGTTCAAGAAACCAATAACTATGATATCAAGAAACAAAACTAAAACCAAGAGCATCAGAGATGAGATTCTCTCGGATAGACACATGCAACATGTTAAGAAAATTACTTAAAGAAGAAGAAGAAGAAGAAGAACTAATGAATAAGGAGAGGAATAAATAATGAATGAGGGTGGGGGAGATTGATTACTTTGAGTGTACGTTGACAACCTAATTGTGGAGCTTTCAGTTAACCTATAGAGCTCGTTACCAGTTGTTGTTCCGATTGTGACTGGAGATGGCGGTGCAATGGTGTTGAAGATGGCAACGCATGCAATGATGTGGCTATTGGGTAGGGAGAACGGCAATGCAAGGATGAAGGATGGTGATCGCCAAAGGGGTAGTTAGGGAGGACAGAATGAAGGTAGGGTATGGCGGTTGGGCTATGTGGGTTGCGGCAAGGATCGGTGGGGAGGTGGCGACGATGAAGGTTAAAGGGAGAGGGCGAAGTGGGGTTTAGAGGTTAACTGCTAGGCGGTGCAAGGGTAATTGCAAAGTGGTGTAAGGAAAATTGCTTAATTGGTGGCACAAGACCAAAACCCTAGTAGAGTTTTTTCATGCAAAACCCTAACAATACGTAATGACTTTATTAGTTGTTTAGTGTGACCATCATTCTAACATTTATTCGTTGCTTAGCCTTAACTCTTTATATGCTATAAATAGAACATTACCTCAATTTTTTTTATCCAAATATTGTGTTATTTTTTATTTAATTTTTTTGAAAAATAATTTATTTGATCCTGGCCATAAAATTGAATCCCATGTACCAAAAATAATATATTCCAATCATTTAAATTTTGCAAACATAATGTTGCTAAAATATGAAGTTACAATAAAGTGATAATTTATTTTTAAAGTCTTTCTCTTAAATAATATTTTAACAAAATTAATTATATAATTTAGATATAGTACGCCCACAGACAAAACTTTTAGAAGCTTTTTTCTGTACCGAATTTCTTTGGTTTTCTGTGAATGTTATGTACCATCGTTTGTTATAGGTAGGGTAGCTATGTTGTCTGTAGAAAATGATGTGGGTTGATTCAAACCATCAAATCTGTAATTTATGTTAGTTTTAATGAGAAAGAATGTTGATTACTTGAGGGATTGAAGCTTATAAGCATTAATGGTTGCTACGAGCTTATAAAACATTAGTTCTGATTTCTTAGGCATGGTTTATGTTAGTATATATGTTATATATGTTATTGAGTCTAATAGACTTTTTTGTACTATATAAAAAACCTCTCTGTCTTTGTCTATTTTTCAAAAATATGTTTTTTTTGTCATATTTAATAAACTTTTAACCTATTTAAGAGCATATTTATTTTTTATGTATGTTATTGTGAGCTTTAAATAAGCTTGTACGCTAGGTTGGACTTGGCCTAACACCACTAAAAAATTGTAAATTATTTGCAAAAATTTGTTGCGAATTTTTTTTTTATAAGTAATGCCCATGAATTTTGTTTCAAATTTTCGTTTTTAAACAAGGTAATGGACATTTTGAAGTACATAATTCACAGCAAAATCCGTAAGTAAGTTTTTTCTCCAAAAGGAAAACAATATTTAGCTCCAAATTTTGTTGCAAATTATTTCATATCAAATGATTTTGTAAGGAGATGGAGAAAAAAATGTCAAAAGGTTCGACCAACACCATTTCCATTGTTAAATCCACGAGAAATAGTATCTGTAAACTTACTTGCAAAGTTTTGCTACAGATTTAGCTGCGATTTTCATTTCATGCGAATTTTGCCCCAAATTTTCTTGTTGCGACTATTCTTGCAAACTACTTTGCTGCCGATTTTGTTGCGAAATAATTTTGCTGCAGCTTTTTTGTGAATCTATTTTGTTGTGAATTTTCTTGCGAACTAGTTTGCTGCAAGTTTTCTTAAGAATTCTCTTTGCTACAAATTTAGCTGCGTGTTTGTTTTGCTATGGATTTTCTAGCAAATAGTTTACTGGAAATTTAGCTACAAATTTAGTTACTGCAAATTTAATTGCAAAATTTCTTTACTGTGAATTTATTTTGCTACAATTTTTCTTGCAAATTTATTTGTTGTAGTGCATCACCACCATCGTTGCCACCACACTATATTGCCACCACTATCTACCTTCACCACCATTACTACCACTGCATTAATTCACCACCACCATTATTATTATTGTTGTTGTTGTTATTGTTATTTTGTATTTATTAAGAGTGTAAAAAAAATTATATTAACTATATTATAATTCAACTATTTGTCTCCTTTTTTATTTTTCATATTCCTATCTTGTTATTTCCCCCCAAATTTTAGAACCCATTCCCCAAAACTAATTAAGTTATAGTTTCTTACTTTCCCCCCATTTTTTTTAACTCCCTTTCTTGTAATGTACATTATAATTAAACAAAAAAAAGTAGAAATTAAAAAAAGGCATAACATTGTTACACAAATTAGAGGATATATATATATATATATATATATATATATATATCTATATATATCTTTACTAAAAAAAAAGGAAGCAAAGACAGAGAATTAGATAGAAAAGGTGACATCACATTGAAATTGTGGTGGTGACAATGGAGATTATGTTGAGTTTAGGATGGATAAACGTGTAGGAATAAGAATGATGTTGTCGATTGAGAAACAAATATAAGTAGTTTGTTAGGAGGGAGTAGTAATATAGGGGGAAAGGGGAAAGACATGTTTGATTGCACTTAAATTGGAGGGTGTTTTTGTTAATGAGATATATAGAACAAAATTGGTGAAGTTAATGATAAACAAGAGAGAGAGTGAGAGAAAGATTTGTGCTTTGGACCCTTGAATATTACTTAAAGATGTTTGCCAGTAACATACTATACATTAATGATACTGCAAACCGCTTACCAATTAATGATTTTCATATTTAATCATGTTCTTAAGAGATCTTTTGTCATTTAATATATGTGATTTTGTGACTTAATCTTAAGGTCGATTTGAACTTTCCTTTTTCTAAATCTTCCACCATAAATGATAGCACATCTAGCATAACAACACAAGTCATACATCGAACAACAAAAGGATGGGAGACCAACTTTTTAATTATAAAAGCAAGGGTGTTGTGAGCTTAATAATAACAACACAAGTCCCACATCGAACAACACAGAGGGGAAACAAACATTTTAGTTATAAAAGAAAGGCTATTGTGAGTCTAATAACATTTTATTAAGCTTTAAAAGTTAAAAGACTCACAAAACTTGTTTGTATTGCTCTTTTAATTTATTAAAAGAATTAATAAATTTTTGATTTAATGGTTCATTAGTCTGGTGTAATCTGTTCATCGGTTCACATGTTTCTTTATTAGAAAATTTATATTAGCAATTTATAAGGCAAAATTTATAATGAGCAATTTTTAATGAGCAAATTTATAAGGCAAAATTTGCAGATAATGAGTAATTTTTTTTTGGGTAGTGTAAATAGTTATAGATAGAAAACACAATGCAACGTGCAACGCAACCTCCACATCATTGTCACTTATTCACTATTGTGATCAAGGTCTTTATTCCGTTTGGTCTTGTTCCTGTCCTTGATTTCTTTTGTCAAGTGACTACCCTGGATTTGTGGGAATTGAGTTCTTGCTTGTTTTGTTACTGGTATCGTGGTTTGTTGCACTAAGATTCGATCGAAACCTCCCTTTGTACTTGACAAATAGGGGCAACATGGAGGAGGAATAGTCAAAAAGTGATGACGATGATGGTGTTTCGTAGTTGGTTCGTAACGAGAGTCAGACAACCACGTGGACCTAGATTATTGCAAAGAACCCTTAGCATAGGGTATGGGGTTTGGTAATAAAGTGGTGTGTAGTTTGTTTGATCTAGCCTTGGAAGTGCATTCCAGTTTCGGGAGGGGTATAGAGGAACACTACTCCTCTCAATCAAGTCATATCAGAATTAGTTCCCTCGAGATGAGTTTTTACTTATTATAGCCTCCAAATGCTCAATCTACCTTTATTCAATACCTTCTCTACCTCATTGTTAGGTTGGTTTCTTATCTACTAATTTTGATTTCCTTTTCTTTAGTTTTTTTTTGTTTCTTTTATGTTTTTCATTCTCTTCTCTTAAGAATCGTTGCTTAGTTGCTTTTGAAGCATATTTGGTATGCCCCTCTTTGTTAAGTTTTGGTCCTTGCACTCCCTCTCTTGTATTTATTTTTCTCTGATTAATAAATACATCTATCTACCTTTGCCAAAAAAAAAAAAAAATTGACCTAACTTAACCTATATTTCCCCTAATGACAATATTAAAGTCTTAATATTGACAATATATATAGAGAAAGGATCCATTAACTTTAAGAGTAAGTAATAATGCACTTACTTCGCTCAATAACTTTTAATCTACATTTAATTTAATTAATCCAACCATATATGAGTCAAAGAATCCTTACTTATACATGATAGTCAAATTGATTATTTATTGATTGATATATGTAGTAATATATAATTAAATATGTTTTTTTTTAAATTATACTCACTTGACATGATATTAAGATTAAATTCATATAATAAGTTGTATAACAATAATAATTGTATGAATGGACGCATTTAACTTGTTGAACTAACATTAATGTTTCATTCTTTTTAAAGGTCTTGAATTTGAGCTTCTCGATCATTTTTAAAAAAAAACCTAGTTGAATTTGGTAGTCTCAAATTCATAGTGCCCTTTTATCTTTGCCATAGTTTTAAAACAATACACAAACATATGTTTTACTGAATTTTTTAAAGGTGTTGAGAATTGAGTGATTTAATTTAATCACAAAATAAAAGTTAACTCAATTCTCAATATCTATGATACAAGAGGTTATCCTAAAATTGTTAATGGTCACTCGCAAATGTCCAATCCTAGATGTGAATAATTTATTAGAGTTTCACATTACTTAAAGATAAAGCCTAGATAGCTTTTATTAGAGTGAGACATCCCTTCTCTTGTAGTTAATTTTTAGAGCTAAGTTAGACTCACTTAATTCTCAATAACTTTTGAGAGAATGCCTTAATTGGTCCATCAATAAAATAAAACCATAATTGATTTATGAATGCCCCAATTAATTTTTGAACATTTTAAACATTATTTTATTTAGTCCCTGAACATTTTAGACACAAATGCTAATAAGAATAACGTTTGAAATATTCAAGGATTAATTGATTTTTTTTTTCAAGTGACCAATGTAAACTCAAATAAAAGATTCAGGCACCAAATAAAACAGTCACCGATAACTTTGTTGTGAGGTAGTGATTGTTACAAGGTACTCCAATGAGAAGACAGGGTTTGAGTTACATAATTAGATTGGCCTTCTCTCTTTGGTCCCCCATGAGAAATGTTTTAGCTTTTCCCACGTGGTTGCTGGTAAAATTTATTGGTCGATTGATCAGAACCAATAAATCTTTGGAAATTTTATCATGTTATTATCCATATAAATATGAAAAAAAAGGAATTATTGCTTTTAGGTATTGAATGTGTACATAAGTTAAAACATAAAGATAGTGATAACTTACATAATTAAAATAATGTTATAATACACATATCAAAACAATTCGAAATTTCTCTTACCATGATTTTAGATTAATGTACTAAAATTATTTAAAATTAATAGAAAAAATCTTTTCTATTATTTACAAAAAAAGTATAATTTACTCTTCTTTAACTCCATCTCAAAAATTAGTTAGAAGAGACAAATTCATTCAAATTATTATAAAATGTTATCTGTAAGTATAGATAGCAACCTAAGAGGGGGGGTGAATTAGGTTTTACTTGTTTTTCACCGA
>QANU01052153.1:0-60596 GCA_003254905.1 Nissolia schottii
ATCCGAGAAAAACAAGTAAAACCTAATTCACCCCCCTCTTAGGTTGCTATCCTGAGTTACACCTATTATACTTTACTTTCCTTATTCTTTTCTTTGTTTGATTCATCTTTCCTGCAAGCCACCTACCTACAGGAAAGTGAATCCGCTGCCAGCCACCTACCGATAACAATCATATTCATACTCGATTCATCTCTCCTGCCAGCCACCTACCTACAGGAAAGTGAATCCGCTGCCAGCCACCTACCGACAGCAATCATCATCATACTCGATTCATCTTTCCTGCCAGTCACCTACCGACAGGAAAGTGAATCCGTTGCCAGCCACCTACCGACAACAATCATCGTCCCCTTCCCTGCCATCCACCTGCAGACAGGGAAGTGACCCCTTTCCTGCCAGCCACCTACCGACAGGAAGGTTGTGCATCATAATCGATTCATCTCTCCTGCTAGCCATCTACCGACAGAAGAGTGAATCCGCTGCCAACCTCCTACTGATAAGTGCCCAATTTATGTAATTCTGACCTATTAAAATGGCACTTATTCGCTTATGTTTTAAAGAATTATTTAACTTAAATCCCCATTTTTGTGTAGGTTTATAATATATTTTGTAAGATGGATGCAAGCAGATTAATTGAGAAGAATCCCATAAAGAATGGACCAAAAGGGCAAAAGTGGAAAAGAGCTTATAAGAGGAAATCAGCGAAGGACCGCTCAGCGGTAAACAAAGAATCGCTCAGCGCATAAGGACAAGACCGCTCAGCGATTGCACCCTAACCGCTCAGCGATTGTACCACTGGAGCCACTTGCAGTCGCTGCATTAATTGCGCCAGCTAGAGCCAGCCTGGACTGCGGTGCCGCCCTGCAAAAGCTGCCGGCGCATTTATTAAGCCGCGTGAAATGAGGGCGCCACTGACCGATAAAGTACAAGCCGCTCAGCGATACTGCCAGAATCACTCAGCAGTGGTACTCAAACCGCTGAGCGAAGCCACCCAAACTTTGCCTATAAATAGAGGACCCGAGGCATTCGTTGAAACCATCCCTCATACACCTTATTCCCCCATGAAATACTTCATTCTTTTACACTTTTAAGCATAGTTTAGTTTAGCAACAAAGAGGAGGAGGCCGGTGAAGGAGCCGAGAGAACGAAGAAGCTTGGCGAACCGCTGTCATGATAGCGTGATAACGTGTCATGGTATGCGTCCGAACCTTGCCACTAAGATTCTCTTGTAAGATGGATTTCTAATCCTCTTGTTATTGGGATTTTGATGAATATTGTAGTATGATTGTATCCATGTACTTTTTGCATATGAATTATTCAGTTTCTTATGATTTGCTCGAATGATTTTATACTTAATGCTAGCTTTTGTTTAGTATTTTGATTATTGATTTGGGACTTATTTGTATGAACGAAAGTTATATTAATTAAGTCATAACCAAATTAATGTCAATATTGTTATGCTAAGCTAGATTCTAGACTTGAACGTCGGATCTAAATCATTTCATCTAATCTTGTTGCCGTAACTGGAATAAAGGTTAGCCGTTTTAACATATGGAATAATGCTGGCGTACTTTGTTAAGCTTGTGTGTGAAAGTGACAGTTTAACAAAGGAAACCTGTGATCTTTTCATGTGCGAGAGCGATGAATAAGTTAAGAACTGGTGGCAGGCAATCAATGAAACGATAGTTCTGTGTAATAAGTAAATGGATGCATGAAACTATGATATGATTCAATTCCCAACAAGCTTCCGGATCTACCTCTGATTTGTTGCCTATTTACTTTTATGTTGTTTATTTATTTACATATTTAAATTATCAAAAAATTTATCCAATCCTTCACTTTATTGTTTAATTAACTAAAATCAAGAATGATATTTTTGCAACTCTCTGTGGATTCAACTATACCCGACTATACTGCAATTGGATCCCTTGTGGATCTGAAAGCCGTAAAGAAGGATATATTATTTTGAAACGACTGAAAGTTCAAATTAAGCGTCTGACAAACGCCTTGAACAAACACGTAGATTTGGCTTTCATCACCTCCGACAGCAACATCATCTTTCCTTTCTTTCTCATAGTCTTTCATCATATCATCTTTTCTTTCTCATAACATTTCTTCTTATCTTTCCTTCCATTTCACATAGCATGGCATGACTTGTTCCCTAAGGTTCAGTTCAATTATAATCTTTACTCATTACTTGCTTAACTTCTAGTCCTCTAAATGTACCTTAAAATGATGCATGGCATGCTAACATATTACTTTCATAAATACAATGCATGAAATCCTACTTATTATGTCACATAGCTCATGTACTTCAGTCATACACATCATATAAATCATAACTTGTTGGACTATGTGCCTCAAGACAGCTTCCATAAGACATTCTGGTCTCAGGCTACTCAGCGGAACCTCTTGTTCGCTCAGCAGTCTGTCTCGCTCAGCGGTCTGTCTCGCTCAGCGCTCAGCGGAACCTCTTGTTTGCCTAGCTTCCGTTAGGTTTCCGCAGCGCGTCCGCAGAGTTCCCGGGCAGAGTTTCGGCACTCCAAAGAGGATGGAGAAGTGAAAAATGAAGGCTGATGTCAAGGTCTTTATATAGGCACGAAAATTGCCCCTCTTTCCCATTTTACCCTTGCCCATAATTACCAAAATGCCATTTCCTATTTACTTTATTAATTAATTAATTCAAAAGATAATTAAGGGGTCAAATCAGTGAATAGTAACTGAATATTTTATTATTTTCCCTTGGAATCAGATCTCCCACGTGCTGGTTGCCATTTTTGACTGCCTCCCCGCTCCCGTTTCGCTCGTGTTTTATCGCTCGCAGTGCCGGTGTGTCGCGCACGGTCGTCCGAAAAATATTCCGCTTATACCGTCGCGATCCTCTATTTTCCCCCTATATGGAAATATTATTAGTTTAAGGCATTTGTGAATTTTTCTCCGGAGGAGTATTTTCCACAGACACCTTTAACACGTCGTCGAGCCCCGATGACCGCAGACCGCTGTTCTGCTCGCGGTTTCGTTATTTCCCGACCTTCCCAATGGGGTCGTGGGACTATCCTAAGGTGTCTAAAACTTTTCCCTGGTACCGGTTGGATTTCCAGAAACTCGGGGCTCTCTACTCAATTTTACCGGCTAAACGGGACAAAACGAAGTTGTTCTAGTATCTGCAGAATCGTCCGAAACTGAGCGGAACTCCGTTTTTCCGACAGTCTGGACTTACCCTCAAATCCTAAGGGCCCTAGGGAATTATTTAAGTGTCATTGGAATTTTGAGAAACTAAACAGGAAATCCTCTACAGACACGTCTGTCCTTAAGGGTTTAGGTTTCTACCCGGTTAACCCACATAAGGGCTTCTATGGGTATTTCTCCTGTGAAATTCTTACTAAGGAAAAAGTGGGATGTTACACCGTTCAGCTGGATGGGGTCGCGGCGGCTCCCTCCGGGGCGTTTTTCCACCCAAATGGGACATCTAGGGACAGATCCCGGTCCTCGGAGTATTCGTCGAGGTGGTGCGGGTTATGGCTGAGGCTGTGACTCGATGAGTGCGTTAGCCGGAGCGAACGTGCTGGTCTCGATGAGGGTGTCCATCCTAAAGTTTCGTTGTCGTATGTGTGTAAACAACCAAACGTCTTTCGAAGGAAAGGATGCCATCTATTAGATCTGGAGTCATAAACGAGTGGGGGTAAGAACGGATTCGTTCTTAGTGGAAACTCTACGTGGTCTCTATCGTTTATTTCTCGGGCAGAGTCCAGGCCACTCAAGAAACCTATAGGTGTCATGCATACTAGCCCCCTACTGATTATTATATTTGGCCTATTACCTGAGCAGCTTTATCTAATTTACTAGGTGATTGGGCATCTAATCTAGATCTTACCAAGGCTTTGTGTTGTATTCTTTATCTCGTCTGAGTGTGGCAATACAAAATCACCTGCTCGTGTTACTGCTAACTAACATACTAGTCGTCTTGGGGCGTTCCCTTGACGATACATAATGCACAATATCATTCATAACTATAAACTTAGCTACTTATATAAGTACAAACATACAATCATTCATTCATATGCATACCTATCTTATGCATGTCGGGGATCAGGAATTCTCTTATGCGCCCTGTGGCTGAATCCTTCTTACTCCTTTTCACCTTTGTAACCATGGCCTCGGCTACAACCTCTTTGCTTTCCCTATCGTGTCGACCTGGCAGCGCTCTTGACCGATATGGTAGCTAGCCACATAAAGCCCATAGGAGGAAGACATCGAACGAGATAGGTACAACCACTCCCCTAACAGGAATGGCGAGGGATTAGACCTTATACTCGATCAGGTGTGGACACATAGGTCGGACCTTGGACTCGACCTGGTCAGCCCTTGGACTTGACCGCGCTTTCTTTCCTTCTTTCTTAACTGGGGCCTCCTTCTTTCCTTTCTTTCTTTCTTCAAGCATTGGCCTGTTCTTATCATCATAAGGCCTTGGCCTTCTTCTCAATCTCAGGCCTTGGCCCGTTGCTATTGCTATCAGGCCTCTGCCTGCGTTGGTCTTAACCAATTTAGCTTGCCGAATTGGTGAGGGGCGTGTATGTAAGACGTGCCAAGAAAAATAGGGGAACATCCTAGTTATATAACTATACTCTTTAACTATGGTCTTCCGTACCAACTGGGTCGGAACCTCTCTAACTCGTCTTCGTTCCCTAGGGTTCAATTATGATCTTGTTGGACTTTACGTGAATACTTCTAGTAATCTACGGTCGTCCTAAAACATACGATGGCCGATTCCTCATGATGCATGTTCTCATGGATAATGGTGCACATAGCTGCACCTGATGGATCCCATAGAATAGCTAAAACTCAAGTTTTTCAGTGAGCATTCGAATGATTAAGGTTTGTGCATTTGAATGATTCTTTCAATCGATTGATCAAGGAATTCAATCGATTGAAATCCTTCTCAGGCTTTCATTCGACTGAAATCATCATTCATTCGATTGAAATCCAAAATCTTTCATTCGATACCATGGGAATTCAATCGAATGAAATAGTATAAAATTGGCTCCCGAGAGCATTTTCTCCTAGGGGCTTCTCACCATAACTTTTCTCATTTTCCAGTGATCTAATCAGTACAGTTATGGTTCCTAAACGTCAAAATCATCAAAAACCATCCTAGACAACTTACTTCCTATAGTTTCTACAAAGTAGTTTTGCAGTCAAATACATACGGATATATATATATATGCAGTCATAAAATCAACCACATAGACAGTGGGCTTAGAGTTACCCACATCGAATGACGATTCCGATTCAGTGGTTGTGCTGCCGAAAATTTCTGGATCACGTTTAAGTGCTCCGGGGATTTTTCCGGGATTTGACAAAGCAACTGAGATGTGTCCGAACGAGACTGGTGTTTGTGAAAAGGAAAGAAAGAGACGTAAAGCCTCTGAAGGTTTTAAGGCTATTTATAGCCTCCTTTTTCTTTTTCTTTTTCCTTTTCTTTTTTATTTTGCTTTTTATTATTATTATTACTATTATTATTAATATTATTATTATATAAAAATATCTCCTGATAGAGATAGAAACCAATCCTCCGGGCCGGTTTCACTCCCGTTTGATTGCGTTTTGTCCAAAATCTCTTGTATCTGGTTGCCCCAAAAATATTTTGGACACACCATTGCGATCCACAAATTTTTCTTATAGATCCTGGGGGTTCTACTCAGGAATTTTTGACTTTCTCATCGCATTGAGAAATTCCACGAGTGTTTCCTAGTATCTGAAACAATTCTCGTTCGAGCCGAAACTCGTTCGAATGCTCTAGAAAATCCACGAGATGGCGAGACCTAACCCTAACTACCAATCCTGGGAGTTTAAAGGTCAAATCTCCCTTTTTCGCTTTCTCGAGCGGCTTTTAACCGTCATTAATGGTTTACTCTACGGGTTTTCCATACGAGGGAAAATCGGGATGTTACTAAAGACACGTTATGTATGACATCCCGCTCTTTCCTTAGCAAAATCTCGCTAGATAAATACTTAGAGATTTCCATGTTTGGTTGAACCATTGGAATTATGACCTCTTGGGATTGAAATTTGTCTGTAGGAAAAATTCTGGTCATTTTCTTAAAATTCTACAAACATTGGAATGAACCCTTATTGTCGTCAGAGTATAACCGCGCATCTAAAGTATCCGTAAAAGGTACGGCTACAGGCGAGAATTCATAACTACCTAAATGACCCTAGAATATTACTTAGGACACATTAGGAGATCACAAGGACGTGATCAGAATATTTTTAGAATAACCATATGCGAAGTACTAGGATCGAAAACGATAAAACCTGATCAAAATCGATCTGCCAGAGCCCGTTAATTCTTGGCCACAAAAAGTGGCCAAGAAACAAGGCCATGCACGGTTAGACGGGGGCCAAATGGCCTAGTCAAAGAGTCAAAGATGACTCATGGTGGTGAATCACCATCTAATTAGGTCATGCATGACATAAGCAAGGGTATTTTGGTAAATTATATCCAAGGGCATTTTGGGCATGGGAATTTCGGCCCAAGGCCTATAAAAACCCCCAAAAATCTGAATTTGAGTAGAAAAATTGGAGACCTTGGCCAAACTCTGTCCAATTGCACGTTCAGGCATTACATTGTCCAAACCCTAACCCAGAGACTTCCCCTTACAAGACCTAACCTAAGTTCCTAAACCCTAACCTCATAAACACTCCTAGAAACTCATAAAAAACCTCTCTTATTTCTATTCTAAGGGTAAGAGCTTGGAGGCAACCAAGCAAAGTCTGTATAAGCTAGCTGAACCAGTTACAACAGCACAAAACGTGGGTAAACTGACATAATCACTGTCTATGTGATTTAGGATGTATGATGATGATGATTGTGCTATGGTTGTGTTAGAATATGTTAGGTTTTAATTTCTAAATGATGTTCTTGAATATGACAATTGATTATCCTTGTATCTGGAATTTCTGCAGATCTGGATATTGTTGGAATAATTGTTAGAAATAAGATTGGTTTATGTTTATGAGAATATGAGTATGAAAGTATGTGGTTTTTTTAGATGAGATATGATGTTAGGATGGATTTTGTGTGACTTTGGATTTTATATATGTGGTTGATGATTGTCTGGATCCGTTGATGCTGTTTGTGATTCTGTCAGAATTTAGGAACGCCTAAGACAGAAATAGGCATATAACACGATTTTAAAGGGAACTGTATGCTAAGATTTTTATCATGAAAAACTAATGTTATTTTTGGATTCTACACGAAAAATTGAGTGGGGATGTCAAGTTTTATGATTTTTGGAGTTCCCGATGAATTTCTCAGCAAACAAGCAGAAAACTGGGTTTTTAGGGAATAAGGGCAAAACGGGAAATTCGTGTTTTGAGCTGAAAAACTGGGTTGGTTTTCATGAAATATGGGTTTATACTATCAAAAACCTTAAGGGAAAGTCTTGAGTCAATTGGGTTTTTGAGAACAAAAATTCCAAAGAAAACAGGGCGTTTACGGGGGCGAAATGGTAATTTTGGAAAAAGGGGCAAAACTGGAATTTCGAGCAGTGTGGTTCAGAATTTGGGTTTTTAGACATGAAAAATGATCTTAGGACTATCAAAAACCTTAGGGTAAGGTCTTGGACCTCTCCGGTTTATGCTCGCTAATTTCTGATAGAAACCAGACGTCTGTTTTACTAGTTGCTAGGGTTACAGACGTTTGTTCTGTTTAAGACATGAGATTATGTTCCTTATAAGTGAAGTTATATTTTATATGAAGATGATGATATGAGGTATTTAATTGTGCTTTTATGAACTATTGCGTCAAAGATCGAACTGTGCACATGATGATGATGAGAGAAAACCCCTCTAAAAGGGCCTAGGCTCGGTTTTTGGGGAAGGTCTTAGTCCCGGTCGAGTCCCAGGTCCGACCCCAACGCCATCCAAGGGTGGTAACCTCGGTCGTGGTTGGCGATTATTCAAGGTCAAGACCCTTCAGGTGAGGCGCTACCTGGTCACCACGATGCGGGCTGTAAGCATGGTTATAGCCGTGTGGCCACCGCTATAAGGGACGAGGGCGAATATGCTTATAAGGCCAGCCTTGTAGAGCATACGTATAAGTGGATGCCAGCTGAAGCTTATACCAGTTTTCAGAAAATGAGATTCTTGCAGTAGTATAGCACGACGTAGTTAATGAAAGTATAGGTTCCCCGGTCACCTAGTAATATAGATAAAGCTGGTCAGACTTAGTAAAGACATTAATAACTAGTAGGGCTTAGTATAACCGTGACACTTAGAGATCCCTGAGCGGCCTGGATAATAAACGAGAAAAGAAATACCCAGATCCCATGGTTTCCCACTGAGAGCGCTATGTTCTCACCCCACTCATTCATGACTCCAGGATTCGAGGTGGAGCAAGAAGTCAGACAGAACGAGGAGGAATAGTACCCAAAGAAAGGGGCCGAAGAATAGGCTTGTACTTAGTAGACTCTATGTGATAGTACTACTTTTGTGTTAAATATTTGTACGTGACAGCTATAATAGTACATGTGTATCTGGTTGTGAATATGTGATATGGACCAATGGTTGGTACTAGGTTTACTTGTTGTTATCCCTTCTAATGTCAATTAAACATGTTACGTTACTATTCGCATTACATGTTCTACGAATACAAGGCTCTACTTTATACCATAAGGTATATAAAATAAAGTTTAAAATCGGTCCATATTTTCTAAGTAACTATACTTTCAAACGTTTAATTGGGACTAAGTACTATCCCAACCAAAACAGATAACAACTTAGCAAACGAGTTTACGACTTAAGGGTAGACTAGCTAGCTAGGGTGTTACATTATGTACTTACGGAATAGAATCATTTTCTAGTAATTATTGTATCAATTATGTGACTACTTGTGATCGAATGTACGGACCCCTGGTTGTTTTTCTAATAGTTATGTATAATAGACTGCTTATCATTACGCCTCTATCGTTTGTGCTATCTGTTTCTCGTACACACGACTCTTACTTTCTGTTATGCACTATGAAAAGAAAAGATTGAAACCGGTCCATATTTTCTGAAATAAGTATTTTAAAGATTAGTAAGGGGACTAAGAGTATGCCCCACCAAGTAGCAAACCACCTAGTAAGCATGGTCTACGGCTCGAGCGCAAGCCAGCTAGCTAGGGTGTTTCACTTGACTCTTGGCAGATTCTTAAATCTTGATGCTTAATGTCATCTCCTTCATTTTTACCATCCTTCCTTTTTCTTTTTATTTGATTTCCATCAGCTCAACTCTTTCTATTTTCTGTTGATAATCTTTTAAGGAGGCTTTTCACATGTGCTCCACATTTTTATTTGACCGATTGTAGAGGAAACGTGTTGTTCTCTTCCTTCCTTTTCCATGAGATTTGCTTTCCCATTTTTTTTCTTCCTTCCATAAGCATTTCTTGTATCACGTGAAATGAACAAGCTTGATTTTAGCTTGCCAAAACATTTGCTATCCATTTGTCTTATTTCCTTTTCTATTTCATTTCTTCTATATACAACAACATGGCCTTCGATTAAGGGAAACTTTATTTCCTGAAGTGTTGTCGTTAATAGCATTAATTTTCTCTCCGTTCCTTTCTTGTTGACTATGGCACAAGCTTCCCAATGTTACTTTCCTATTGATGCGTCAATGTCAATATGTAATTGATTCCATTTGCTTTCTTACTCCTTCTGTGCCATAGCGTCACTTTCACTCTTTATTGTTTCTTTTTAATTTTCCTTAACCTTTGTCCTTTTTTTACTGTGTCAATCTTCTTTCCTTTTTGGGTATGTGTGTACCTATGTCTTGCTTCCTTTAATTTCTTTATTTTCAAGTTGTTTCCGAAATTTCCTTTTCTTGATAGCTCTTGTATATTATCCATATATGCAGGATCATTGCTTCCATGTCTTTTTCCTCTTTCTTTTTCTTTCTTTCCTTTTCCAAAAGAAATTCTGATCGTTTGTAGCACGAAATCAGTACTTTCTCTTTTCTTTTCTTCTTTCCTTTCTCAAGGATTGCTCATGTTTTCTTTTCTTGTTTTCTTCCATAACTGCAGCGTGAAATAAGTTTTGATTTGCCTCATTCTGACGAAAAAATTGGCTTTCCTATTTATCTCATTCTCTTTTCTTTCTGTCCATATTGTAGCAGCACAACTCTTGGACCATGGGTAATTTATTCCCTGAAATACTGTCTCTAATAGCATAGTTTTCGTCTTTTCTTTCCTTGTTGATCGTGGGAAGATTTGTTTCCCAATGAAAATTTCATTGACTTATCAATTGTCAATCATTTTCCTTGATTGATTCCCTTAATATATATATTTTTTTATTTTCCTTTTTCCTTTCCTAGTGGCATCACGTCACTTTCCCTTTCTTAATTTGATTTCCAACTTTTGTCCCATACACATAAGATATTTCCTTTCCTTATTGTATCTTGTAGCTTTATTTCTTCTCTTCTTACAGCACATGCCCCATCTTTCTTATTTTTATTCTTTCTTTATTTTCAAACATTTTGGGCATTTCCTTCTTTATTTTGCTGAAACACTTAAAACCCACATTAGTAAAGTTCACATGATGTCTATCATCAATAATAATAAAATCAAATTAAATCAAAAATATTAATATGATATTTTAATAGATTATATAATCTAATATCATAAAGTAATACTTTTTAATATAATACACTACAAGAAAATTGAGTATTACCGTCGGATTTTCCATCGGAAATTAACCGATTTACCGTCAGAAATTGACGTTTCCGACGGACTTACCGTCGGCCATCAGGCCGCCGGTAAAGTAGTCGATGGAAACTAATTTAGCGTCAGTATCATAACACCGACGATAATTTTGCGTCGGATACAATAGACGGTAACCGGTTCACCACATATCATATATGAACCGCATTACCGTCGGACACAACAAATGGTAATAGTAATAATATTTTATTCTAGTATTACTGTCGGCAATCAGCGACGCTCTATACAGATCATTACCGTCGGCACGTACCAACGGTAAATATAATAGTATTTTTTTAAGCAGTTTACGTCGGAGGGGACTGACGGTAAAGGAAAAAAATATTACCGGCGCAAGAGTTTCTTTTACCGACGGTAAAGTTTAGAATACTTTATTAATATTACTAATATATTACCGTCGGCTATGAACCGCCGATACAAATGTGTCAATTACCGTTTGTTATTACCGACGGTAATGAATAAATATTTGAAAAAAAATTAATTTTTTTAAAAATAAATTAATTAAATAATTATTAGTTAGTAAATAAAATTATTGTTTATTAAATAAAATATATTATTAAATAATATTATGAATTATTTATTATTTATTCAATAAATTAATAATTTTCAAATTATTATTAAATAATTAATAGTTAAATAAATAGATTTATTAAAATAACAATTATTTATTAAATAAAATTATTATTTATTAAATAAATTAATAATTTTCAAATTATTATTAAATAAGTAATAGTTAAATAAATAGATTTATTAAAATAACTATTATTTATTAAATAAAATTATTATTTATTAAATAAATTAATAATTTTCAAATTATTATTAAATAATTAATAGTTAAATAAATAGATTTATTAAAATAACTATTATTTATTAAATAAAATTATTATTTATTAAATAAATTAATAATTTTCAAATTATTATTAAATAATTAATAGTTAAATAAATAGATTTATTAAAATAACTATTATTTATTAAATAAAATTATTATTTATTAAATAAATTAATAATTTTCAAATTATTATTAAATAATTAATAGTTAAATAAATAGATTTATTAAAATAACTATTATTTATTAAATAAAATTAATTTTCGAATTATTATTAAATAATTATATTTGTGTATATTTATTTTAATTGCGATTTTAATTAATAATATAGATAAATATTAACTAATTTCAATTAATACTAAATATTTGTAAATTAATTTAAAATTTATTTAATTATTTATTTAAAATTAATTTAGAGATTGAATTAGATTTTATAAGTAAAGTTTTATAATTAATTTAAAATTTCTATAGAAAACTAAATATTAAACAATTAATATTCAATAATTTTAATTAAATACATAATCTTAAAAACAAATAATGTATGAGTAAATTTTTTAAATTACACGGTATATGGAAATTTATAGTTAATAACTTATAAACAGATATTTATTTAGTTAATAATAACATATTAAATAATGAAAACTGACGCAGTTATAATAGAAAATTTTACACACGGCAAAGTGGTGAAATAAAGTGACAATTAAACTGCTTATATTATGTGTATATATTCATGACAGTTAAACTTAACAAATAATTGACAAAGTAGTTGAACGAAGTGGTCCCCATATAAACATCATTGCATGCTTAGATCCATTAAAAGAAATTTAAATTAGCAATTGTTCAAATAATTACCAACATTAGTTAGTCTGACGATGAAAGATAAACATCATCGTCAGACTCATCAGAATTTAGGTCGTCATCAAATTCTTCTTCTTCTTGTTCTTCTTCGTCTTCTTCTACCTCTTCTTCCTCTTCTTCGTCCTCATTATTGCCGGCATCACCAGTTGATTGTTGATAGAGGTTAGAAAGTTGGAATATTTCTGGTTTGTCGCCTGTTGCTAACAATGTGCTCGTATCTGTTGTTTGAACAACAATTGTTGCGGGAATTGGATCTGGCACTTGATACGGTTGATCATTCGTTGATTGCTCAGTTGATTCCAATCCATCCATCTCAATGCGGCCACTCGGTTTGCTTTTGATCACAACTTTCCAGCTTGATTGAATAGGTCCTGGATAGCTTGTGTAGTAAACTTGTTTCGCTCTTTCAGCAACAATGAATGGATCATAACCATTGTACCGTCTTGCATGATTAATCTCAGTAACGTAGTAATCTGGATGAGTCCGTGTTCCATTTGGGGAAGGATCGTACCAATCACAGTAGAAGAGAACGACGTGGTTAGATGGACCATTGTGTTTATATTCTAATACAAGTATCTTTTGTAGCACTCCGTAGAAATCAACGCTTGGTCCATCAGTATTAGAATATTCACCCTTGACACAAACACCACTGTTGTCAGTCTTTTGATTGGTTGACCATTTATGTGTGTGAAACTTGTATCCGTTAACAAAGTAAATGGGCCAGCTAATCGCTTTGTTCATTGGTCCCCATGTCAAACTCATCAAGTCACTGTCGTTTCTAGAATTATTTTGCACCTAATGAAATCCAAGTTATAAAGTTTTAGTTAAGCTTAATCGATGATGAGTAAAGTATTTCATTCGGGTAAAGTAGACAGTCTAAAATCTATGAAGGCATACATAGTTTGCAAACCATGACGGGAATGTTTGATTACTGTACTGATCACCAAATTCGCGTTGAAACATCCTGAAGTCATACACCAGTTAGTAACAAAACAAAGGTTAAAGTGTATGTTAATCAAATATAATTTATGAAAATAATAGGTTGAACGAACTTACTCATAGTAGGGAAGTACTTCTTCGCAGTTGAGCAAAACAACTAAGTGAGATGCTTCCCTTTCTTTCCCACTCAACCAATAGTCTTTTCCCTTTCCTACCGGACGACCAGTTTGATTGAATATAGAAAGGGTCGACAGACTAGGCACTCCTCGACCATCGTCGTTACGTCCCACCGTGGTCGTACTGCAGTCAACATTAGCAGCAAAGTAGTACGAACAGAAGAATGGAGTTTCTTTAGTCAAGAATGCCTCGCATATCGACCCCTCAATGCAAGCTCTGTTCTTAACGGTCCTCTTAAACACTCCCATGCATCTCTCAAATGGATACATCCACCTATACTGAACCGGACCACACATTCGAGCCTCGTAAGGCAAGTGTACAGGCAAATGTTCCATAACATCAAAAAAACTGGGAGGGAACAATCTTTCAAGCTGGCAGAGGATGATCGGAATGTTGTGTTCCAGGAGTACGAGGTCTTTAACATTAACTGTGGACGAGCACAATGTCCCGAAGAAGTGACTTAATTCTGTTAGAGGCTTTGACACGTTCTTGGGTAACTCTTTAAACGCAATTGGCAGCAAACATTGCATAAACACGTGACAATCATGACTTTTCATTCCAACCAGCTTTCCTTGGGCGATATTTACACATCGAGCCAAGTTAGATGCATAACCGTCAGGCAATCTAAGAGTCTGTAACCAATGAAGAACACGTTGGACTTGTTGCTTGTTCAGTGTGTAGCAAGCCTTCGGCTTGATGACACGACCGCCAGAAATCTCCTGTAAATTCAACTCACGGCGTCTGCAAACATCTTTCAAATCCAGTCTTGCCTTTTCGTTGTCCTTGGTTTGATCAGTGTTCATGACAGTATGAATTATATTATCAAAAACGTTCTTTTCAATATGCATAACATCAAGACAATGGCGAACTAAATTATCTTTCCAATATGGTAAATCCCAAAATATGCTTTTCTTCGTCCAGTTATGTTGTTCTCCGTAACCTGGAAGCCTAACATTTCCACTCTCAGTTATCTTCGGAAACCGTCTTACCCGCCTCCAAATGTCCATGCTAGTTAATCTCTGTGGAGGCTGAGCGTTTTCAATTCTGTTCTTCCGGAATCCATACTTACTGTTCCTATAAGTGTGATCAGGATCCAAGAATACCCTATGACAATCAAACCACGATTGTTTTCCTCCGTTTGGTAGCCGGAATGCCTTAGTGTCTTCCATACAAACTGGACATGCCAACCTACCCGCTGTCATCCATCCAGACAACATGCCATAAGCAGGAAAATTGTTAATAGTCCACATCAAGGACGCCCTCAGCATAAAATTTTGTTTCATGGACACGTCATACGCAAGAACACCTGTGCTCCACAAAATTATCAATTCATCAATCAATGGTTGGAGGAAAACGTCAATCTTAGCTTTTGGGCTGCTCGGCCCCGGGATGACGCAAGATAAAAACAGATATGGATCTTTCATGCACATATCAGGGGGAAGATTATACAGCGTAACAATCACTGGCCAACACGAGTAGGATTTGCTGAATTGATTATTAGGAGAAAAACTATCCGAGCAAAGGCCTAATCTGACATTCTGAGGATCTGCGGTAAAGTCAGGATAAACGCTGTCAAAGTGTTGCCACGCTTTTGCATGCGACGGGTGCATCATATTACCGTCATTTCTCTTGTTCTCGTAGTGTCATCTCATGTGTGGTGCTGAGCTCATCGATGCAAACAATCTTTTCAGCCTTGGGATCAATGGCAAATAATGCATTCTTTTGAACGGAACATTCTTGTATCTCCTAGGACCAACTCTCATTGGTTTAAACCTAGCAGCGCCACAAAATCTGCACTCAGTTAACCTTGCCTCGTCCTTATAGTACAACATACACCCCGCAGGACAACAGTCAATCTTTAAGGACTCCAACCCAAGTTTAGAGAAAATTTTCTTGGCTTGGTAAAAGTTCGACGGTATGTCATTGTTAGGGGTTGTAAATTCTTGGATGAACGAAAGCCACTGATCAAATGATCTCTCGGATTGATTGGCATCAGACTTCATAGTCAACATCCTAACTGCCATAGATAACTTCGTATGTGCAGAGCCTTCCCATACCGGAGTATTTGCTTCTTGTAACAGACTATAAAAGTTGTTAGCCTCGGTGTTAGGTTCTTCGTCAAGCATGGCACCGTCGAATGCATCGTTAACCATTTCACAAAATCTGTTGTTAGGATTAAATTCAAACCCTCCTGTTTCTTCGTCTTGTTCTGCGCGTGCGTGGCTTGTACTTCCCCATGAATAGTGGCTCCTGCTAAACTCATTCACACCGTTGCCATCAACTTCTCTGTGGTCAGTCCATATCCAGTAGTGCCGCTCAAATCCATTCTTATACAGGTACAGTTTAACCATTTCAACATCCAGAATTTTACAGCACTTGCACAAAGAACACGGACATCTAATGTTGCGCTCAGCTAGTCTAGTTGCAGATTTCATACAAAAGTAGTCAACACCCGCAAAAAATTCCGGCTTTATCACACCTCAGTTCTCATATAATCGATCGTACATCCAAAATCTATTCGCGGGAGTCATGACTTTTAGGGGGATCCTACATGCATGTTACAAAAATTATTTCGATAACTTAATTATTTTAATTTCACACATCATTTCCTAAACAGTTCTAAAGCATAGCCCGTCCAATCTCCGCAAAACAACATATAATCACCATTGCCAGCACACCAATTCAAACAATGTCGGAAAGAAACGCTAAGCGTTCCTTCCCCCAGTCCAGCCATACAACTCCAATCCTACAAATCTATCCTAGGAAAATAAGTCTCTACATATCCTAGTTAAGTTTGAGTTAAAGAGACATACCTAATTGTCGTTCTCCTTTCTTTTGAGCAAGTTGCTTGTTCAATCTCCTTTGATCTTCAAACTGGGGGTTGGTTGATGGCAACAAATTTGCAATCCGCCAAAACATAAACATAGACATATACATAGCAATAGCCATTCAGAAAATGATTCATATTTAAAAAATAACACAAATGAACCAAAGCAAACTCAATGTCACAAATTCATAGCCCATAAGGCATGAAGAAGCACCAATGGCACAAAAATGTATATTCAAGAAAGAAGAACCAGTAAAAATAAACAACGAACCTGAGAGAGTCGTAGGTTGAGAAGTGAGAGCAGAATGAGGAAGGGGAGCTCTAGAGACTGGGAGAATGGGGAGCTCTAGAGAGAACCGGAATTGGGAGTTAGGGAGAGTAAATGAGAGGAGGAGGAGAATGTCTCCCGGAATGGGGAGAAGAGAAAGGATAATCTGCTAAGTATTCAGGTTTATCACTTACCGTCGGATCGAACCGACGGTAACACGAATGGAATAGACGGTTGCAATCGCAGACAAAACGCACCGTTCCATTTAATCCATTACCGTTGGTTCTGACCGACGGCAACAGATGTACATAAATTGGCCGACGGAAACAAAATTGTGGCGCCAAAAAATGGCGCCATGTTGATTCCATTAGCGTCGGTACATAACGACGGTAATTGGAAATATAGTTTCCGTCAGGTGAGGAAAATTAGCGGACGGAAGCAATTTCAGGTGGCGCCAGTTCTTCGCGCCTCTTTTGTGTCGTTATCGTCGGTCCTAACCGTCGGTATTCCTGCTAAACAACTTACCGTCATGGAGAACCGACGGTTGTACCCTATTTGTCGTACCAAGTTTACCGTCTGTAAAAATCGATGGTAATATATATCCATATTGGTTTGCGTCGGTTATTTCCGACGGTAAAAAGTGTGAATTTTTTTTTTTTAACATGTTAGCTTCTTATTACCCCCTCATTCTTCGATTGTTATTTATCCGAAAAAATAATTAATTAATAACTAAATTAGCCGGAGTTAATTTAGTAGTAATGGACAGTAAACATATATAATATTAAAACTAAAAAATAATTAAAAATAATAATAAGTACGTACATTAATTAATAAGTTAACTGGAATTGAACAAAAACTAAAAATATATTAAAAAAAGATCCTAAGAAGCTAGTGGCTGCTGGTCATGCTCATCGTCCTCGGCATCATCGGACTCAGATTCAGAATCAGAGTCGAAGCTAGGAATCTGGAATGGCGGCTCATTCTGCGTGCTGCTCCCTGGAGCTGCTACACCGAGAATGCGCATAAAGTCCTTCATTGTTTCAGCAAGCTGCTTCATCTTGTCCTTTTGCTTCTGCTGCTTCTTCTTCGTCTTCTCCTGAGCCGCCTCCCAACGAACCGCCTACTGCTGCAGCTTCTGGTTCAACTTGAACACAGTTTCTCGAAGCTGGTCATTCTCTGCCGTTGTGCTCGCAGCTGACCCAGAACCAGAACCAGAGCTACCGATGGGGTTGCCCTTGACGGCAACAGTGAGCTTTGTGCCTCGGCCGTAAACCCGATTACGGTTTTGGCCGCCAGCCACGCGGGTCCATATCTCCTCCTCGTCGATAGGCGGAGGCGCACTGCTACCCTCGGGTGTACTTTGAGTCCGCTGAGACTGAGCCTCCGTTAACGCTGCTTCAAATGCAGCCTACATAAAAAAAAAATGGAAGGTCAATAATTAACTATACTATAGTTAAGTTAAAAAACCAATAACTAAGAAAATGGAAAATGTAAATAAATTAATATGCTTACAGCGGTTTGCTCTGAACGTGTATCGACCCACTTCGTCTTGTCGCTCTTATAGGTGTGGGTCTCGCGGAATAATTCCGCCTCGGTCGGCGGCCTACCGAGGGTTTTTTCCTGCACATCAAACACCAACCATTATTTTAATTAGCTAATTTATTAAACTGGGGGAACAAAGCACAATAACCTCTGAACGCCGTGCATGATAATTACCAGTCGAGCCCGCGTGTCCTGCAAGCTGGCAGAGCCCCCTGTGTGGACGTTGCCACCACGACCCATAGTCCGCCCACGCTTCGAGCTGGCAGACCGGGCCTTGTACTCCTCGGTGGCCCAATAGTGCTTCAACTCCCCTAGCTGCTCACCTGTGATCCATTCGGGGGCCGGGGTCTTCCCTTTCTTGATGTCCGAATAAAGTTGTTGTAGGCGCCTTCCAGCTCGGTAGTTGAACGCCTTCTTTGCAGCCTCAGCCTCTTTCGGATCAATGTAAAATTTTCCTACAAACAAATATAACAATTAGATAAAACAATTTATTAGTTTTTTATTACATAATATCAAGACAATAACAAACGGTAACATATATATTGCTAACCTGGAAAGCATTGTACATCCACTCCTTCTCCTCAGGGCGTAAATCCTGCCACTTTCCAACAAACCGGACATAACACTTCTTTACCGTATCTGTCACAGCTCGCTTTGCCAACTTGTGCGGAATGAACCTACAAAATTTCATAAGTAATAATAACATGTTAAATAAATAATTAATTAATAATATCAAAACTTAATTAATAAATTAATTTACGACAAATTACATACCCGATGGCTTTATCATCAACCCGCAAAATGGGCCGATCCTCGGTTGAGGACGAGTCAGTGCGCGGGTCACCACCAGACGGCTGCTGCGTCTCGGGCTGGCCCTCGTTAGGGGAAAAGGCTTAGGGAGGGACGTCCGAATAGTCCCCGAACAGTCTTTCGCCTTCCCCTGCCGCCGGCGACTCCATGAAACTGAGTGGAGGATGGTCGCCTGACGCCGATAGCCCTGGTGTGGGCATAAACCCAGGCCCTGTCGGTGACCCGGACGAATTGGGCGACGTCCTGCCTCCCCTCCCTCGAGCAGGGCGTTGTGAGGGGAAGTAATCATTCACTTGCTTTTTTCCCTTGTCACCGGCCATTTCTTAACTACACAAATTAAAAAAATAATTAATTTACCATATCTACTACTAATACTACTACTACAACTACTAATAATACTATAATAATAAATAAAAATAATAAGTAATAATAATAATAAACATAATAATAACAACACAACTAATAATAATAATCATACCACCTAATAATAAGTAATAAGTAATAATAATAACAATAATAAATAATAACAATAATAATAATAATAATAATAATGATAATAATAATAAGTAATAACCATATATAAGTAATATATAATATAATATAATATAATATATAATGTACATATATACATACAACACACACATATATATCTACACATAATCTACATATATACATACATACAATACCCATATATGTGTGTATATATATATACATATCACAGGTATATATACATACACTCTGATGGCGGCGGACGGTGGCGAATTCGGTGGCCTTGACGGCGGCGGCGGCAACGGGGGCGGGACGGCGGCGGCAGCAACGGCACGAGCCAAGAGGCAGCACGCACGGTGGGGCTGGTGGCGGCACGCTCGCGGAGGCGGAGGC
The DNA here is from genome assembly GCA_003254905.1 of Nissolia schottii. NCBI lineage: Eukaryota > Viridiplantae > Streptophyta > Magnoliopsida > Fabales > Fabaceae > Nissolia > Nissolia schottii. The sequence goes on from QANU01052153.1 coordinate 19,883, forward strand.
TGGTCACGATCGCGGTGGTACCGCCGGAGGCGGAGGCTGCAGCGTCGGTGAGATGAGAGAGAGGGCGAGAGAGATAGCCAGAGAGATAGGAGAGAGGTCGACGGGAGGAGGTGAGATTCTGGTATATATATCAGTATTATCGTCAGACATATCCGACGCTACCCAACTTTAATGACAACCGCTAGAAAAGACACGCCGGTTGAGTAACCGAGACGATTACCGTCGGTCAAATCCGACGCTAGAACATATCCGTTAGTGTTACCGTGGGCCTAAACCAACGGTAACATATTCATTAATGGAACATGCATCGGTTTATGAACCGATGTCAATACCGGCGGCCTTGACTGACGCTAACTCCAACAATTTACCGTTGCGTTTAACCGACGGTAATTAATTTTAGGGTTTAGGGTTTAGGGTTTAGGGTTAGGGTTTAGGGTTTAGGGTCTTACCGTCGGAATAAACCGACGGTAATGTACACATAATTTTTGCTAAGGCCTGGCGACACTTTAATTGAGCGATTGATAAAGGCCAAGACCAACATGGTTGTAATCAAGTTGGGAAACCAATAATATGATAATCCCCAATACCTGATTACAACTACCTTGGCCTTGGCCTTTATCACTCTCCCAATTAACGTGGCGCCAGTATATAAGCTCAGCAAAAATTAATTAATAATTAAATAATCAGCCAGTTAATGAATGACAAAGTCCAAGATAGCGGTAGTCATCACTATTCCCCCAACGGGACAGCTGATAATTACAGTTATCTTGGACTTTGCATCCATTAGATGGCTCAGTTTATGCACCGACAGACCGATAATCATGCAAATTAAACTAAAATCGCGTCCACGACGACAAAAGCATCGCACGACGGATAATAAAGGGGAGAATCGATGAGAGAAGAGAAGAGAATGAAAAATATGGTGCAGGTTTAGAAGGATGGGGGGAGGGGTATTTATACTATTCGGCCAAAGTTTTACCGTCGGATAAGTCCGACGGTATTGTTCTCAGAACGGCGCGACAATTAATAGGAATGTTGAACGTTTTGAAAACGGCCGAGCGTTGGGAAGAGGGGTTGAATGCCCGACACACTTACCGTCAGCTTCGATCTACTGCCGCTACAACCTGTGATATCCTTACCGTCGGCCTTATCCGACGGTTTTATTCTCGGAACCAGCGCCGGCGCGATGATTAACGGGAATGTTGAACGGCCGAGCGTTGGGAAGAGGCGTCGTTTGGATAAACGAGGCACGTACCGTCGGTTAGGACCGCCGCTAAAATCTGATATATGTATCGTCGACTCGGGCCGCCGGTAATGGTTACACCATTAAATTACTGAATACACGTGGCTATTTGCTACTCGTTTCCATATTTCGTCGGTTGTTGCCGACAGTAAATTTGTTCCCGCCATACCCCGCCAAAAACTTACCGTCGGATTTTCCGTCGGTTATGCTATCCCATGGTAATATCACGGCTTTTACACCGGTCCACTTGTTTCGACCGGTTACCGTCGCTTTTTTTGTTTTTTCCGTGGGTTCGAGTCCGACGGTAATAGTCATTTTTGTTGTAGTGACATTTATAGAGAAGTCAAATGTTATGTAAATCTCTAAAATTTATAAACCTTTTATAAATTAATTCTTTCAATAATTTAAATAATGAAAAATTTATTATAATCATATAAAACATAAAATAATAACAAATTTTAATAAATTTAATTATAAAATAAATAAATTAAATAATATAAAATATTAAAGATATTTGCTCATAGAATAATGAGAACCCAACTTATATAAATCTCTTCCATTCCGTAATCCTCTCTCCTTCTTCCAGCTCCCCTCTAGTTTCTATATAAACCCCACAGCCCCTAGGCCTCATCCCTCAACGCTATTGACTCACTTCCCTTTTCTAAACACACAACACAGTCACACAAAACTGACACGAAAAATCTAAACTAACCAGAAGAACAAGAAGAAAAATAATTTTCTTCTCCTCATCTCATCTCATTCCGACAATGGCAACTTCCGTCGACAACCGTCAATTCGTCTCCCTAAACGGCGTCGTACGCACTACTCCCATCCTCAAACCACCTCTCCCCTCAAATCTCGATTTAGACTCATCTTCCTCCGACGATGACGAAAACGACTACGTTTCGACCCTAAGCGCCATCATACACAAGTCCAACGCCGAGTTAGAACCCTCGATCGTCGACCCGCGCGACGACGGCACCTCTGACTCGTGGGTCCACCGTAACGCCTCCATGGTCCGCCTCACGGGGAAGCACCCCTTCAACGCGGAACCCCCTCTACCACGCCTCATGCACCATGGCTTCATCACCCCGGCCCCACTCCACTACGTCCGCAACCACGGCCCAGTCCCCAAAACCCGCTGGGAAGACTGGACCGTCGAAATAACCGGCCTCGTAAAAAAACCGGCCCGTTTCAGCATGGAACGGCTTGTCCGCGATTTCCCGAGCCGCGAGTTCCCCGTCACCCTCGTCTGCGCCGGGAACCGCCGAAAGGAGCAGAACATGGTGCGGCAGAGCGTGGGCTTCAACTGGGGCTCCGCCGGCGTCTCAACTTCCGCGTGGCGCGGCGTGCCGCTGCGTCATGTGCTGCGTCGATGCGGGATCGCGACACGCGCGGAGGGGGCCCTGCACGTGTGGTTCGAGGGTGAGGAGGATCTCCCCGGTGGCGGGGGGTCAAAGTACGGGACGAGTATAAGGAGGGAGGTGGCGATGGACCCTGCGAGGGATGTTATTTTGGCTTATATGCAGAATGGGGAGCTTCTGGCGCCGGATCATGGGTACCCTTTGAGGGTGATTATCCCGGGTTTTATTGGGGGCCGCATGGTGAAGTGGCTCAGGAGGATTGTGGTGAGCGCAGTGGAGTGTGATAGTCACTACCATTATAAGGATAATAGGGTGCTTCCATCGCACGTTGATGCTGAGCTTGCCAATGAAGAAGGTACATATCCTCATCCGTAGAACCCGTTGTTCATCACTTGGAATCTTCTTTTCTTTTTTCTTTCTTTTATATTTGTTGTTAAAAAAAAACAAGAGAGTCCACTACAGTGAAATTTATAGTACACCAAATATAATTGTTTCAAAACTGTTTTAAATAATTATTATTTTATTATTTTTCATAAAAATTTATAGTAGAGTAAATATAATTGTCTCAAAACTATTTTAAATAATTATCATTTTATCATTGTAAATAATTATTATTTTATCATTTTTCTCACCTCTTCTCTTCTGAATGTTGTCGGTAAGATTTTTGAGTGAATAACAGTTCAATACACAAATGCTGAATGTAAAAAAGTTTCCTATATATTACTATTTATATAGGCATGAATTTTAAAATAATACTTTTTATTGGAGGTGTAATTCTGAAAATAGTTATTATACATACTAGTGTAAATACATATATGATGTGAAAAGTGCTAAAGTATATACTTATGTGGTCCTTTCTTGGAGTTATATATCGATATATTATATTGATTTTTTTTTCTTTTCCTTTTTTGTGGTGTGCGCGCAGGATGGTGGTACAAGACAGAGTATATTATCAACGAGCTGAACATAAACTCGGTGATAACGACGCCGTGTCACGAGGAGATCTTGCCCATCAACTCGTGGACTACGCAGCGCCCCTATATGCTGAGAGGTTACGCATACTCCGGTGAGTTTTGATTGGTTCCATGAAAAAATTCATTTATTAAAGCTAATTAAAAATTAGTTTGCCTTTTAGGTAGTTGGGAATTTAATTAAAATAAACTAAAATTAAGTTGGATTGGTATCGTGTGGTAGCAACTTGCAAGTGGTAAAATTGAAACCTGAAGTGTATGAGCTGGGGTTTAGAATATGAAGATGCAAAGTAAGTGATGTTGTGGTCTATGTACGTGTAGGTGGTGGAAGGAAAGTGACACGGGTTGAGGTCACACTGGACGGTGGAGAAGTGTGGCACGTGTGCGCCTTGGACCACCAGGAGAAACCGAACAAATACGGCAAGTACTGGTGCTGGTGCTTCTGGTCGTTGGAGCTGGAAGTGTTGGACCTGCTTGGGACTAAGGAGATTGGGGTTCGCGCGTGGGACGAGTCTCTCAACACCCAGCCGGAGCACCTCATTTGGAACGTTATGGTACGTACACGTCTCTTTCTATTCTTTTCCTTTTTCTTTATTTTTTTAAATAATTTTATTTTAGACTTATTTAAGTGATCAACGCCTGAAAGGAGCATTAAGATATTAAGATAATGATTAAGGCCACAGATGGCAAATTAACATTTGGTCCTTGAGTATTGGATCTCATGTCATGGCCCCGCCACCGAGAAAATTTGAAAATGAAAATAGTGAGTGCTTCACATTGCATTCATCATCGGATTTATTACGTATATACTCCCCAAAAAAAAAATTATATCTTATAATATGTTTCATGAAAAAAAAATTATATTTATATGGGTCTGTGTTTAAAATTACTATACCCTGTGGCGATTTCAGACCCAAGATTTTTTTTTAAAATATCTAAAATCGCTACAGGGTGTGGCGATTTCAGATCTAGACCCATACAATTGTAAATTTGTATTCCAACTCATATTTTAATATACAAATTATACTACAATCCATAGAAATGTAAAGAGGTCTTCATCATCACCTATCGTTTTCACGGCTTCATTGATCCGAGAAATAATTGACGAATTAATATTAGAGAATTTAATGTTATTTAAAATTAATATCTATTTTCATTATATACTATATTTTTTAGTATATATATAATTAAACAACACAAGTACATATTCAATACATTTTAAATTTTTTCAAAAGCTGTAAGAATTTATATGAAAAAAGGTGTATCAGAAAACGCAATAAGTAATATACTTAACTCTAAACAAATCCTTTTTTTTCTATTTAACACATAGTAATGTAAATTTAATGAATTTAATTTAAATGCACTTTGTAAAAAAATTTACATTATTATCTAATCATATGCTGACAGATCAATAGATATAATTGATTATTATGTTTGTTTTACATTATTATCTAATCATATGCTAACACATCAATAGATATAATTGATTATTATGTCTGTTACTTAAAAGTTTATGCAAATATATAGAAGTAACTAATTAGATAATTGTATAACAGATTTTACGCTATTTGATGTATCAAAATTAAACTCAAATTTGATATGATGTCAAGCATATTCCTATTTTATGCTAAATAATTCATATTATATTATTATTATCACACAATACATTTAATTTTCCGTAGGTAATAGGAAAGTCACACTATTTTAAGAAAAAAGAGAAAACAATTATTTCTACTAAATTATAATAATAAAATGAATAATGATTATTAGCTAAGACCGTCCAAACAATCTATAATAAGATTCCTTTTGATATAGCACAATGACATAGGGTTGTGCTATTTGTACACCAAACATAATGCATACATTATATTGGTCAGTTACACACATTATAGAGTTTATAATGTGGGTGGAAGATCAAACATACACTATACTTTGTGCCCAAAAAGCATTTTTGAGTGACATATACCTAAAACACTGGCTTCGATGAGTCCGGTTTTTTTTTCCCCTAAGGAAGTGATGCCAAACTTTCCGTTCCTAATTTGTTTTGTCTATGTAATAAATAAATAAAAATTCGCTTGTATGGAAATGAGATTGGTTTGGACCCATTTGCACAATTAAATTAACATGAAGCATTAGGAGCTTAATCATAGGGTTATTCAGCATGCGGCCTTCTCGTATACTTCAAGGAAAGGAACTATAGGGATGATATTTTCTTAAAGATTCCTTGAGAAATGCACGATGAAAGTTAGGAGAACTACATATTTGAGGAAATGGACTAGAGGATTTGGGGATTGATAGGTATATTTTGGACCCGCCAAGAGATCTAACGAAGGACCATCGGTGAAAGACCTCTTCTATGATGCTTTTAGTGCATTAGGGACACATTCCCTACACCTAGACACAACCTTGTCTTATGATTAGCTGTCTTATTTTCCCTCTTTTGGAAGAATTGGGCCGCCAAGTTCTTATAACCTCATATATACACCAAAATGGGTTTGATAGAGGGTAGGGAAAAAAGAGACTTTTGTCTCTTTTTGAAGCTGAAGGGAAAGTGACCTGAGAGAGGGACATGCTCTCCAACCTCACCATAAAACACCTAACTTTAGAAAAGGAAAGGAAGAGGGGAACCAAGACCAAATCTTCATAATTGGGGAACCCCTCTCCACTCTTTCTTCCTCTCTTTTTTCAAGCCAAAACCACCAACAAACACCCACAACACATACAACCCTCACCATAAAACATACAACTCAAGCAGACCAAACACACCCTCACATACACAGCCCCTAGATCAGAAAAACCAAAAACAGAACCATCCTAGCTGCACTAAGCTTCCTGAGTACAGGTCCAATCGTCGCTCAATGGGCTTAGTCGGAGGTCAGAATCGTTCGCCCTCTCAGTCCAGTCCTAGACAGTTCTCCTACTCGCCCATTGTCATCATACTCACAAACAATCAAAATAAAGCTTACAAACTCATAATCTCCAGATCTGTATGCTTTGAACCATTAATCTGCATGTTGGTTTAAATCAGAGATAAATTATATTATAAATTTATGTGAGAAGTGGGGTTGTATTTGGTGTTATTTTGGAGTTAAAAGATTATAAACCAATTAATGTGCAGGGTCTGATGAACAATTGCTGGTTCAAAGTGAAGACCAACGTGTGCAAGCCCCACAAGGGCGAAATTGGCTTAGTGTTCGAGCACCCAACCCAACCAGGCAACCAACCCGGTGGCTGGATGGCAAAGGAAAGACACCTCGAGAAGTCAACCGAGTCAAACCCAACCCTGAAGAAGAGTGTCTCCACGCCATTCATGAACACGGCCTCAAAGACGTACTCAATGTCCGAAGTGAAGAAGCACAACACCCCCGATTCCACTTGGATCATCGTCCATGGCCACGTCTACGACTGCACCCGCTTCCTCAAGGACCACCCCGGCGGCACCGACAGCATCCTCATCAATGCCGGCACCGACTGCACGGAGGAGTTCGACGCCATCCATTCCGACAAAGCCAAGAAGATGCTCGAGGATTACCGAATTGGCGAGCTCATGTCCACAGGTAAATATACAATACAACCTCCGTCTTCATTCTAAAAGAAAAGACTCCATAATTCTCTTTATAGAGATGATTTGGTATATACCAATACCACTTAATATTGCTTAATGTCTTTCATTAAGATGTAGTAGTTAAAATGAAAACAAAATTGAATGAAGGTATATTGAATATTAAAAAGTAAAAAATAAAAAATTATGCTGAGATTGGTATAATCGTAAAAAATTTAGGGATTAATTTTTCATATAATTTTATCCATATACGTCATCTGTAAATTTTCTTTTCCCTTTTTACCCAGATCCCAAAATTACCCTAATTTAATTTCTCAATAATTTCTCTAAATTTGTATTGAAAATGGAGATATATCTTCCATACACATTCACATTAACCAGGAAACTACATCACTATTATTCTTCTATTTAGTACTTACTGAATATCGAGTTTTCGGAAGAAAGAGAGAAAGAAAGTATATACTTAGCAAGTTGCCAATTAAATAACCGATTATTTATTTCACTAAAAATACCATTGATGGCACCAACAGGCTACACCTCAGACTCATCATCACCCAACAACTCCGTGCACGGAAACTCCGAAACAATCCACCTGGCCCCCATCAAGGAGATCAAAATGCCGCCACTACCACCGCGCCACAGAGTAGCCCTAAACCCACGCGAGAAGATCCCGTGCAAGCTCGTCTCCAAAGCCTCCATCTCCCACGACGTGAGACTCTTCCGCTTCGCCCTCCCCCGCGAGGACCAGCTCCTGGGCCTTCCCGTAGGGAAACACATCTTCCTCTACGCTACCGTCGACAACAAGCTCTGCATGCGAGCCTACACCCCAACCACCAGCGTCGACGAAGTCGGCTACTTCGAGCTCGTCGTCAAGGTTTACTTCAAAGGCGTGCACCCAAAATTCCCCAACGGAGGAATCATGTCCCAGCACTTGGACTCGCTCCCTATTGGCTCGTTCCTCGAGGCGAAGGGCCCACTGGGACACATAGAGTACACCGGAAGGGGCAGTTTTTCTGTCCACGGGAAGTTGAAGTTTGCAAAGAAGCTAACCATGCTGGCCGGTGGGACCGGGATCACGCCGATTTACCAGGTGGCGCAGGCGATTCTGAAGGACCCTGAGGACGAGACCGAGATGCATGTTGTTTATGCGAATCGGACAGAGGATGATATATTGCTGGGGGAAGAGCTTGATGCGTGGGCGGAGAGGTATGGAGGGAGGTTCAAGGTGTGGTACGTGGTGGAGAGCGCGAGGGAAGGGTGGGGATACAGTGTGGGCTTCATCACGGAGGGTATCCTGAGGGACCATGTTCCGGAGGCTTCCGAGGGTACGCTGGCGCTGGCTTGCGGCCCGCCGGCGATGATTCAGCTCTCGGTGCAGCCCAATTTGGAGAAGATGGGGTATGACATTAAGAATGATTTGTTGGTGTTCTAGAGGGAGTAGGAGAAGATAAACTCACGCACGGTCATCTATTCTTATCCTACAGGCGAGATATGGTTAATTCGAGCTAAAATGGAGGATACTTAACATACAGGCTCTAACTACGCCACAGGGATTTTTCATAGGAAAAGTAGATATTTGTATTTTACATGTATGTATGAATGTGTATTATGTTTATCAGCTATCACTGTAAGATTCTTTTCCTTTTTCATTCTTTGAGGTAGTTGGAAAAAGAAAAAGAAAAATTGTATTTGGACGGGGTGAGGGTAGCTCTCCCTTATCCTTTTCAGATTTTAATTTGATGTAGGCAGGCCAGTCAAGATTTTTTGACTTATTCAGAATAATGCAAATAAATATAATTTAGCGCGGATTGCCCGCCATAGATTTCGTTAATGTTGACGAATTGATTTACTGTTGTTGAAAAGGTGTGCATATTTATATTTGAGGGAAAAATTATCAAATCTATAATTGTAATTAGAAAAACGGAAAATGCGCCTCCCAAAATGGCCACGTGGCACTTCTATTGAATTTTTTTGCTGGCAATTTAGATTTTTTTCTTCTTCATAATTTTCCCTTGGCGATTTACTAAAACTGAAATTAAATAATTTTGTTTTATAAATACAATTTATTTTAAATTCCTTCGTTTCAAATTCTAATAATTTTACTCATTCTAAAAAGTATTTACTTTTTGTTTTTTTAATTCATTTATTTATTTAATTTTATTAATTAAAGTATAAATCTGATGTTAAATTATCATATTAAATCAATATATTCAATCTAAAACATATTATATTAAATTATATTCAAGACTAATCAATATAAAATATTATATAATATATGTTAATTTTACTTTTGATGATATACAAAAAGTCAATTAGATACCAAAGATTACAAAGTTATCCAAAAAAGTTTAACAATATATTTTTGAAACTTGAAATAAAAAACATATTAATGACATCATATAAGTAAAACTATTTCCTAGGGATGTACAATAGGTAGGGGTGAACATGACTCAAAATATACAAAAAGGTGAGTGGTTTTAACAATAGAACAAGACATATGTCAAGCCTATATCAAATATTTTCTCTCTAAAAAATTATCATAAATTTTGACATGTGTTAATCTTTTTCACTCACAATATTACATATGGTGGGATCCACATTTTTTTTGCACATTTTTATTTAAATTTAAATCATACTTATATACTAAAATTGAGTTATCGTCATGAATAGAACCTGCTCTAAATTCCCTCATTTCAAATTCTAGCAATTCTACAGATTCAAAAAACTAGTTACTTTTCATTTTTTAATTCATTTATTTAATTATTTTTATTAATTAAAAATATAAATATGATATTAAATTACCTAACATGTTCCAAATTCCTCCATTCCAAATTCTAACAATTCTTATACGCATTCTAAAAAATTTTCACTTTTCATTTTTTTAATTCATTTACTTAATTGTTTTTATTAATTAAAGTATAAATCTAAATTAAATTGCCGTTTTAAATTAACTTATTCAATCTAAAATGTACCAAATTAAATTACATTAAAGACTAACCATATCATCATACATACACACACACACTAAAACTGAGTTACTACCATAAATAGAATCCGTTCTGAATTCTTCCCTTTCAAATTCTAGCAATTCTACGCATTCTAATCATACTTCATACTTACATATATATAAACCGAGTTACTACTATAAATAGAACTTGTTTAAAATTCTTCCATTTCAAATTCTAGCAATTCTACGCATTCTAATCATACTTCATACTTATATACTAAAACTGAGTTACTACTATAAATAGAACTTGCTTCAAAATCTTCCATTTCAAATTCTAGCAATTCTATGCATTTAAAAAATATATTTACTTTTCATTTTTTTTAATTCATTTATTTAATTGATTTTATTAATTAAAGCATAAATATGATATTAAATTACATTGTTAAATCATCATATTCAATCTGAAACGTACCATATTGAATTGCATTATTTAAGAATAATCATATCATCATACTTATATACAAAAACTGAGTTACTACCATAAATAAAACTTTCTCCAAATTCTCCCTTTCAAATTCTAGTAATTCTATGCATTCTAAACTCTACAAGAAATATGACTATTACCGTCCATCAATTACTGTAACATCCCGCTTTTTCCCTTAATAAAGATTTCATAAATTAAATAGGGGGAACAAGACCTCACATAGACTCTTAGGTTAAAAGTGTCTGTAGAAATAATTCTATGCGTTGTCACAAAATTCTGCAGACACTATAATAAATCATTTTTGTCGTCTGAGTATAACCGCGCGTCCAAAGTATCCGTAAAAGGTACGACTACAGATGAGAATTCACCAATACCCCAAATGAACATATATTAGTCTTTAGGAAAATTAGGGGATCACAAGGACGTGATCAGAATATTTTTAACGCGAAGTACCGAAACCGGGAACGATCAAAACTGATCAAAATTGATCTGTACGTGACTCCTAATTCTTGGCCACAAAATTGGCCAAGACACAACATAAATACGTGGCCAAGAAAATGGCCCAAGTGTGGTCAACCATTCAAAGGCAATTATGACATGGTGACTAAGCCCATGAGTCACCATGCTTAGTCACATAACCAAGGGTAAAATGGTAAATTGGTCTAAGGGCATTTTGGGGATGTGAAATTCATCCAAAAGGCCTATAAATACCCCATGGATGACAAATTTTGTTAGAAAAGGAAAACTTTAGCATGTCCAATTACACAGTTACTCTGTCAAAACACAAGCTCAGAGACTTTCCTACACAAACCATAGCTAGAATTTCCCAGAGATTCCCTAACCTTAACACACCAAAATCCTCTTAAGTCCTTAGAGAAATCTTGGAGAAACATAGCCTAGAACCGGAGCTAGGAAACATCACAGCAAATCAGGAGGATGTAGAAAGCATTGGAACTGCAGCAGGATTTGAATAAGTGGGTAAACCGACTTATCCACTGTCTATGTGGTCTTTGATAGATGATATATGATGTTAGGATTCTTTTTATGTGACTTTGATTTATATGTGTGTTGTTGATATTGTCTGGAACTGCTGGTGCTATTTGTGATTCTGTTAGAATTTAGGAAAACCTAAGACGGAAATAGGCATATGGCACGTTTTTAAGAGGAACTGTATGCTGGGAATTTTATCAAGAAAAACTAATGTGATTTTTTAGTTCTACACGAAAAATTGAGTGGGGATGTCAAGTTTCATGATTTTTGGAGTCCCCGATGAATTTCTCAGCAAACAGGCAGAAAATAGTGAGTTTAAGAAAAAGGGTAAAACGGAAATTTTCGTGTTTTGGGCTGAAAAACTGGGTTTGTTTTCAGAAAATATGGGCTTAGAAATATCAACAACCTTAAGGTCAAGTCTTGAGTCCATCGGGTTTTTGAGAACTAAAATTCCAAAGAAAACAGGACGTTTACGAGGGCAAAATAGTAATTTCAGGAAAAAGGGTAAAACTGTAATTTCGTGTATTTGGGGTTGAAACCTGAATTTCTAAGTGTGAAAAATAATCTTAGGGCTATCAAAAACCTGGGGTAAGGTCTTGAACCTCTCCGGTTTCTAATCACTACTTTCTGACAGAACACGAACATTTTCAGAAAAGCATTGATATATCGTAGTTTCCAACTATGCTCATGATTATGTTTTATGTGGGCTATCGGGGGTTTTATGACATGATGAATTCCTTGATGACTTCAATTGCTTATGTTTGAATATGGAAACTTATGCATGCTTTGTGGCTTAAGGAATAAATGCTTGGATATGCTATGTTAGGTTTTAACAAGTAAAAGTATGTTTCCTATGCTTATGAGAACATGATAATGGATAAATGATATATGATTATATGATTATATGATTACAACATGTGAATGCTTTATGAGGTATTGAATGATAGTTATGTTAAGAACATGATATGTGATGATTTGTATATGTTACATATGCCTTATCATGCATATCAAGATACGAATATGACAGCATGACATGACAAGACACACGCATTAAAAGGATATGACATCATGCATATTAAGACATGAATATGACATCATAATATGACAAGACATGTGCATTAAAGGGATACGACATCATGATATGACAAGACATGTAAATTAAAGGATATGACATAATGCATATTGAGACACGAATATGACATCATGACATGACAAGACACGTTGACATCATGACATGACAAGACACGTGCATTAAAAGGATACGACATCATATTAAGATGAAACACCCCTAGCCGATTCTGCACGCTCGAGCCGTACGTAATACTCACTAGGTTGTTTACTTCCTGGTAACTTCTTTGGGTTTTCAAAAGTACTGGTTCTAGAAAATACAGACCCATTTTTTTTTTCATTCAACATATACGGTTGGTAACACAAGAGCCGTGAGTGCGATAGAATAATATATCAAACGGTACCATCATTAGCTTAAGTTCAGGTCGGTGCATACATAACGTTACATACCCAGGGGTCAATTGCGTACATACACATACACACCAGATAATAGTCGTATTACATTATCAATATACATGTTATAACAGCACATTTATTCCATATCCTACATCTAGTACATAATCAGCTAGACACCTCTTCAGGGGTCCTCCTCGGGCTCCACAGCGTCAGCGTAGTAGGACTCATCGTCGGTTCCTGGAGCCACAAACGAGTGGGGGTGAGAACAGTAGGTTCTCAGTGAGCAACATTTCAATCGTGGCTTTTTATTTCTCAGTTATTCTCCAGGCCGCTTAGAGATAATTCTAAGTGTGCATGCAACTAATCCCCTACTGTTTATTTTCTTGGTCCTATACTCTGGGCAGCTTTATCTATAGTACTAGGTGATTGGATTACTATTCTTGTTATTACTTAGGCTTCGTGTTCATTAACTGTACGTTGCTACTAAAGACATACTATTCGTCTTGGGCCGTGCCCTTGACAATACATAATGCAGGAATAGATATACATAATGCATAAGCAGATATACATACATACATGTTCTCATACATTTAATCTCTTAATCATACATATGACTATATAGTGCATGAGGGAAATTTGGGGATCTCTTACGCGCTCTGTGGCTGCGTCCTACTTAGTCCTTATACCTTTGTAGTCGTGGCCTCGGATTACAGCCTCTTTCTTGCCACTATTGTATCGACCCGACAACGCTCTTTACCGGTATGGTAGTTAACCATGCAAGGCTCATAGGAGGTAATCATCGAATACAATAAGTGCAACCACCCCCTCTTCTTAGAGTGGCGAGGGATCAAACCTATGAGTGATCAGGCGTGGACACGCTTAGGTCGGCCCTATGACTTGACCCGATCTCTCTTTTCTCTTTAAGCGGGGCCCACTACTTCCATTTTACAGACCTATGCCTGTTTTCCATACCTGGGCCTATGTCTGTTTTCAGTACCTGAGCCTATGCCCGTTCCTGTCGTACTCAGGTCTCTCTATCTACGTTGCTCATAACCAATTCAGCGTGCCAAATTGGTGAGGGGCGTGTCTATGAGACGTGCCAAGAGAATAGGGATCTTCCTAATCATATAACTAGACTCCTTAACTATGGTCTATCGTACCAACTGGGGTCGGAACCTTCATAACTCTTCTTTGTTTCCTAGGGTCCAGTTATGATCTTTATTAGACTTTCGCGTGAACTTATAGTTATCTAAGGTCGTCCTAAATCCTACGACGGTCATTCCTCATGATGCATGCTCTTATTACATAAAGGTGCACATAACTATTCATGATGGATCCCATAGAACCTTTTAAGACACAAGTTCTCAGTGAGCATTCGAATGAATAGGGTTTTAGTATTCGATTGATTCTTTCATTCGAATTCTTGGGGAATTCAATCGATTGAAATCCTTCTCAGGCTTTCATTTGATTGAAACCTCATTCATTTGACTGAAATCCCAAGAGCTTTTATTCGAATCCCTTGGGAATTCATTTGAATCCCACCGTAAAAAAATTGCCCCCGAGAGTAACTTCTCCAGGGTTTTCTTTCCGTAACATTCTCGTTTCCACAGTGATTCAATCAGTACAGTTATGATTTCGAAACATCAAAATCATCAAAATCTAACCTCCACAACTTATTTCCTATGGTTTGTACAAATTAGTTTTTCATTCAAATACACAGAAATGCATATACATAGTCATAAAATAAACCACATAGACAGTGGGCTTAGAGTTACTCACTTCCTATGCAGATTTGGAGTTGGTAGGATGGGAGTAGAGAAAATCCTTGTTGAACTGTATGCTCCAAGAAATTTTCGGAAGTCCGGTAGTGCTCTCGCGATGTGCTTGAACAGTACTAGAAAATGGAAACTGAAGGAAGCAACAAAGTTCTGAAAATTTTTCTTTGTTTACATCAGGGGGCCCTTTTATAGCCGTGGCCCCCTGTCTCCTCCTAATTATTTAATTATTTATAAACTATTATTATTATATTATTATTTTATTATAATTATCTTAAATATCCTAGCTTCTGTTCTATTTGAGTCACATTTAACTACTTCTGGCCCACACACGGGCTTCTAGAAAATATACCAAACATACCTCCTTGATCTACGAATTTTTTCCGGTTAGAATGGTGCGCCGAATCCAGGTCTACAGAAACTTGTTTCTGTCAGCCTATCCTTTGCAGATCTCTTTAGTCCTCCACCGGATTCCCGTTTGCACCGAAACTGATCACGAACCTTACGGTGCTTTGCCAGATCATAACTTCCTAGCTTTCCACCCAGCATAAGGGGAACGAGTCTCAGAAATAATTTTCCCTGTCCCATAATCGGATTACTTTATAATTTTAGCTAGGCCAGAGTTATAAATTTCGCAACAAACCTTCCTAAGGGAAAGTCGGGATGTTATATAAGACATGGATACAACATCATGATACGGCCTCTAGAAGATCATAGAGTATGTTATAATGAGGACTAGTTTCCCTAAGAGTTAGAATAGAGAACAGATGACATAGATAATGAAAGAATAGGTCCCCTCAATCACGTAGTAATATAGGTAGCTGCTCTAGACTAGCAAGGATATTAATAACGAGTAAGGATGTAGTATAACTATGACACATAGAGATCCCTGAGTGGCCTGGATCATAAATGAGAACAATAAGATTCCCAGAACCTAAGGTTTCCCACTGAGAACGCAACATTCTCACCCCACTCGTTTATGGCTTCAGGGACTAACGTCGAACAGAGGAGGGAATAGTACTGGACCGACACTGGGGACAGACGCGTATGAGAAGACTAGTCACAAAGAAGTTTAGCAAGGGTTAAAGAGGAAATGTTCCTATTAGCCCTTAAGATAGGATTGTAGAATAATGTAACTAAAGTACCAAACTATGTGTGTATGGAAATCTAATACAGCTTATGTAAATTATTATGATGTTATGTGATTGACCACTTGTTTGCTTGTTGCTTTGATGTTGTTATATTTGAGAAATTATCCGTAAAGCATAGCCCTTTATCGCTTGCCTTATAAATTCTATCCGGCGCGTGACTCATATTTTATGTATAAAGATAAAGTTTCAAAACGGACCATATTTTCTAACCAAGAAATATTTTCAAAGTTAAAAGTAGGGGCTAAAGTAACCCCAACCAAAGCAGATATCAACCTAGTGAGCATTGCTTATGACTATAGCATAAGCAGTTAGCTAGGGTGTTACAATTACCGTCGATTAAATTCTGACGGTATTACCGTCGGCATTTAGCACTTTACCGACGGTAACCGCTCGCGGAAAAAACCAAATAAATATGCAACAAATTACCTTCAGAATATAATACCAACAATATAGCCGACGGTACATTTTTGCGGCAAAAGGCGCGAAGCATACAACGTCGGTACTCGCCGACGCTTATATAAGATGATGTTTTAATTAAAAAATAACAATACATTATCGGCGGTTAAAGCCGACGGTAACGTCAAGCCAATTATAATCTGAAACATGTGTGGGCTCATTTAATTACGCAATACCGTTGGGTATTACCAACGCTAAACTTGTCGATTCATGCAACAACGTTCAAGTCCTGAGCATTTAATTACCAGTTTCCGTCGGTTATTATCGACGGTAATTTCATCGAGAAATGAGACCTCGCGCCTTTTTGTACCCTGAGTATTTACCGTCGGTCACAGCTGACGGTAAGTGCCTCGGGATAAGAACTGATACCTGAAACACCCTAGCTAGCTGGCCTATGCTTAAGTCATAAGCCCTCCAGACTAGGTGGTTATCTTCTGGTGGTGCGAACTGTTACCGTTCTTTATTACCTTTCCAAAGTAGAGTTTATCAAAATACGGGCCATTTTAAAATTCTTTTCACAACTAATAATGCTATGAAATTTAGAGCCATTCGGATAGTTAGTTGCTTAACCGGCCTAACAACAGATAATGGAATTGCGCCTACTCACCTGTCGAATAATACATGTTCCAAGAGGTACACATAGATGGCCCAAAACATCATTCATATATATAGGATCATATTCAAAATCTACATTCCTTCATTAATATTAGTTAGTAGTTAAATATTCAGATACAAGTCATCATAATATATATACATACCCGTGGACAGGAACTACCTGTTGCACGTATGAAACACCCTAGCTAACTGTTTACCCGTACGTAGTAAACAATGCTCACTAGGTTGTTTTCGACCTGGTCGGAATACCTTAGTTCATTGTTATCTTTCGAAGATAGTTATTTAGGAAAATAGGGACCAATTTTGAAACTTTGCATTAGTATCGATCAATTAATAAAATAGAGCCATGCGTCAGAAAGACCAAATATAGCAAGCGGTAAAGCCCTTAGGCTTAACAGATAACTGTCTAAACATAATAAAGCATACAATATACATCCAGCTGGTCCATCAGAACAGTCATGTAGTTATTATAATAAATAGTATACAAGTAACATGTTCAACATATCCAATACATAACATTAAAATACAAGGGCTAACTGTAGCACTTCCCAGTTTACTCTTAACAAAGTACTAACTACTGTTGTCTCTGGTGTCCCTGTCTGGTTCTGACCGCCTCATAGCTCCTTGGCCAGTTCGGCATCATCCTCGTAGTATAAGTTATCACCTGTTCCTGAAGTCATAGGGTAGTGGGGGTGAGAACGGTAGGTTCTCAGTGGAAATAACTCTAGTATCTGTATCTTGCGGTTCATTAGGCCGGACTTCAGGCCGCTCAGAGATCTCTAAGTGAACATACATACTAAATATCCTACTGTTTATTATCTGGCCTATCTGAACGGCTTTATCTACGTTACTATGTGATATGGGAACTACTCTTGCTTACTACGTTCTCGTGCTGATTAACATTACGTTTACATACATAGCCGTCTCGAGCGTTCTCTTGACGGTAGCAACGTAACAACATGATAATAGCTTATAATCTCTCATGCATAATAGAATAGTCAGAATAAACAGAATGCACCTTTTCTCATACTTATGCATAATAGAATAAACATGCTAAATGCTCATGCATTACATAATAATCAGCTTTTAGAATATATGTTATTCCCACCATAGTATCGTCCTCTCTTGACATTACTATGACGGAATAACCTCGCACCTCCAGGTGGTCCTCTGTGACCCCTGCGGTGGGCTTCCACCTGCCATGTGCCCCCTCGGGACCCATTGACAGTGGGCGGATATTGTACCCCCACCTAGGCTTGCCCCCTTTCGACAATGCAAAGGCGTGGTAACCGCACACCCCCAGGTATGTTATCTCAACACCACCTGTGGCGGGCTTCCACATTCAGGATGCCCCTCGGACCTCCTGAAGTGGGATCATAATTGGCTCACGTGATCACGGCCTTTTCGGCATCATATTTCATTCAATACTTTCAGCATTGTGCATTTAGCACTTTCAGTAGCATTTCAGAATTCATTACTGTTAGGTACCTGCAGCATGTCATGATTTGTTTTCCTATATTTCAATTCATTTCCTGTTCTTTCTTTATCTCATCATTACTTCTAATTCTCTGATCATTTCTTCATCATGAATGCATGAAATATTACAACTTATGTCACATATTGCATATAATTCACATACGACATATACCTCAAATATTCACATACAACATACATTGTACATATTCCATAGCTTTTACACATATTCCATACATAATAAACCTATCTAGTCCAGGCCACAGGGCCCTTCAGAATCATCTCCCTAATCCCTAGCATCATTTCTAACATATATGATCATAAAATCAAGAATCACACACATACACATATAATCACATAACAATCATTCACCATCAAAGAGGTGAGGAACTAGAGTTACCCACCTGTGGAGGAGCTGTCTGGTGAGGAAAAAGTGTAGGAGAAGTCGTCCTGTGCTCGGCCGCTCAGCGGGAAAGTCACAGCGTCCAAAATAGAATTTCTTTTCTCAGTGCTTACTGAGGTTTCCTACACAATTCCAACCAGCACAGTTATATTTTCCTAACCTCAATATTTCTACAAATCCTTCAAGCATCATTAACTCCATATTTTTCTCATAATATTTCTAATTTTTCCTACTCAAAAATACATACATAAATATACAGTTAAAAATCACATAGACAGGGGTGATCAAACTACCCACCTCCAAATCCAGTTTGGAAACGGTAGAAGTGAAGAGAAAATTTCTCTGAGCACTTCCATAAAGATCTTGCTATTTTTCCGGCGTCCGACGGCATCACAGCAAAGCACGAACGGACACAAAGAAAGAAAGAAAACAGAACGAAGAAGAAAGAAAGAAAGTGAAGCGTAAAGCTTCTGAAAGAAAACAAAGAAAATGATCTCAGGGGGTGAAAGAAAGAAACAAAGACTAAATAAAGAAAACAAAGAAATGAAAGGCAAAGTGAATCAAAAGCTTCAGAAAAGAAAATAAAAGGAAACTGGCGTCGTGGGAGAAACAAAGAAAAGGAAAGCAATTTTGCTTTCAAAGAAAGAAAAGATGGGAAAAGGGCGTCTGGGGGGAGGGAATATGAAAACAAAGAAAGCAAATGAAAGAAGCAAAGGGAAATTAGTCTCAGGGGCTACCCCCACCGTCATATACATATATATTATAATAATATATAACTTTTTCTTATTATATTATATATATATATATGATATATTATATACTATGTTATTATTATAGTTACTATTCATAATTATTATTATATTATATAATAGTATATTTTATGTAAATATTCAACTATGGATAAACATGATCCTGTCAGTCTAATTTTGATCATGCTTGATCGTGCTTTGGTTGTTCGCAGTCCCGGTACTTCACGTGCGGATGTCCGAAAAATAATCCGGACATACCCTCGCGCTCTACTAATTTTCCCTTATTAGAGATTGAGTCCAGTGGAGATATTCGGGGCATTATTATTTTATTAGTGTATTTTACGGTTACTTTCGGTATCCGGAAAAGTTCCCGATTGGTCCGGAAATCGTCTTAAGGCTCCGAAAAATTCGCCGGTTACGACACCTCAATTTTGAATGCTATTCTTATGAGTTAAAGAGGATTCTTATGAATTAAAAGTAACAATTAAATTCTCTCGCCTCCTTAATCACCTTATAATTATTTATTACACTAATTATCTGGACAGTGAAAAAGCGAGATGTTACAGCCTAGCCGTATATACCCTAAGTACACAGACGAGAACTACCCATTGCATGTACGATACAAAATCTACTAATGCTACCACTACTAGCTACACAATCCCAGCTCCCGCTCCCCGCTGCACCTGCCTACACCTCAGAACCTACTCATCCGACTCTTCCACGGCAGGATCCTTCTCCTCCTCAGGCATGTCCTCGCTGGACAAGGTAGTTACCGCCGTGAAGTCACGGTGAGCATATTTACGCGGCACAGCTGGAGTCACCCTCTTCCTTGCTGTGGTCTAGCCGCCATGGGGACGGGACGACGGAGTAGACAATGATAGATCCACTCGGGCTCGGGCTCTTGCTCCAGAGGAGGGGCCTTTTCATCGCCATTTAACTGTTGGCTCTGGGGCGCTTTTCTACCCAAATGGGGTTTCTCGTTGAGGACCCTGATCTCCTAGGTAAACATTGAGGTGGCATGGGCTGCGGTTGAGGCTCCGCTGGTACATCTGCAGGGGAATAAGTGCAGGTCTCGGTAACCATGCTCGTCCGAAGATTTCGCTGTCGCGTGTGGGTGAGAAGCCAAGTGTTTCTCTGGGGTGGTGACGACATCTGGTCACTTTGGAGTCATACACGAGTGGGGATAAGAACGGATTCGTTCTTAGTGGAAACCCTACGTGGTCTCTATCGTTCATTTCTCGGGCAGAGTCCAGGCCACTCAGGAATACCTCTAAGTGTCATGCATACTAGCCCCCTACTGGTTATTTATCTTTGGCCTATGTCTTGAGCAGCTTTATCTAAGTTACTAGGTGATTGGGTGTCTAATCTTGTCATTACCTAGGCTTCGTGCTTATCACCTTACCTTTACTTGAATATGGCAATACTGAATCGTCTCTTCGCGTTACTTCTAGCTGACATACTAGTTATCTGGGGAAGTTCCCTTGATGATACATAATGCATAGTTTCATATGTAATCATATACTTAGTCACATACATAGGCACAACATACAATCATTCATTCATATGCGTATATATCTTATGCATGTCGGGGGATCTGGGGTTCTCTTACGCGCCTTGTGCTACATCCTTCTTAGTCCTTCCACCCGCGTAACCGTGGCCTCGGCTATGCCCTTCTTGCGTCCCCTATCGTTGACGACCCGGCATCGCTCTTTACCGGTGTGGTAGCTAGCCACGTAAAGCTCATAGGAAGAAGACATCAAGCAACGATAAGTACTACCACCCACCTTGCGGGATGGTGAGGGATCGACCCTTTGACTCGATCTGGTGTGGACACGTCAGTCGGCCCTTTGACACGGTCGTGGTCAGCCTTATGACTTGATCTCGCATTCCTTTCATTTGTTGAATGGATCCATCAACCAAGCCTATGCATGCCTTACATTAAGGCTTATGCCTTCATAATAGGGCCTATGCTCGTCGTTCAGGCCTATGCCTGCATCATAGGGCCTATGCCCGTCATTCAGGCCTATGCCTGTGGTATCATAATTCAGACCTTTGTCTGCGTTGGCATAATCAATCCATCTTGCTGAATTGGTGAGGGGCGTGTGTAACATCCCACTTTTTCCCGTAGCAAAGATTTCACAGGAGAGATATCAGTAAAAGCCCTTTGTGTAGGTTAAAGATATAAGAGCCTGAATCCTTAGGACAAAAGTGTTTGTAGAAATTATTCTGTTTAGTTTCTCGAAATTCTGATGACACTTAAATGATTCCTCTTGACCCTTAGAATTTGATGGAAAATCTAAACTGTCAGTAAAACAGAGTTCTGCTCAGTTTCGGACAATTTTGCAGACACTAGATCAGTTCCTTTTGGCCACCAGAGTGTAGTAGATAGTCTAAAGTCTCTGGAAATCGAACCTTTATAGAGGAAAAGGTTACAAATACCTTAGAATAACCCCAAATCCTCACTAGGAAAATTAGGAGATCGCGGAAAGACGACCAGAATATTTTTTGGACGGCCGTACGCGAAGCACCAGGACAGCGTAAGACAAAACACGATCAAACGGGACTGGAAAGTGGGCCCCATGGTCACCCCAGTCTGTGTCTCTCTCATTTTCTCTCTCCTAATATGGACCAAGCATTTCAAAGTCAAAGATGACTAGAAGCTTAGTCATATCCTTATCCATTTAATTTAATTTCTTTTTCCTTTTTCTTTTGCAAAAATTAATTGTGGACATGAATTGCCCAAATCCCACGGCCTTGGAGGCTATAAGTACCCCTCCATGGCATTTCATTTCTTCATTTTTCATCTCTTGAGTTCCTGCTCAAGTTCGTTCAGTTCAGAAACCCTGCCGTTACGCTACTGGAAAACTCAGGAAACTAGTCAGGGAAGCCCAACGCTCTTGGAACCTCTGTTCTAACCTCCTAACCATCCCTAATCCTCCAAGAAAGTGGGTAATCCTAAGCTTGCTCACCTCCTTGGTGGCTTCTATGTGCTTGTTTTGCTTGTATGCTCATATTATGTCTTATGCTAGGAATGTTAGGTTAGGGATGGATAGATGACTTTGATATGTTTTCTGAACTGGATATGACTGTATTGTGATTGTTGGAACTTGTGGTGAAGCCCCAAGAAGTGGCCATGAGAACGGTTTGAAAGAAGTGCAAGAAAACAAAGGAGGAAGCTTAGTCACGCCCAGGGCGCTGAGTGGCCTCCAGGGACTGCTGAGCAGCCTAGGGTACAAACCTTAGAATATGTTTTGAAACTAATCTGTGACTAGGTTGACTCCAAGGACCGCTGAGCGACCCAATGGATACTGAGCGGACCCACTGAACCTTGAGCGGCCCCAAGGGACGCTGAGCGCCCTGAACCGTGGTTGCTTCATGGGAACCGGGATAGGGGTGACGAAGTGAACCGGGAATTCTTGGGGGTGTCAAACAACCCCAGAAACCCTGAGTCACCGAGCTAACCTGAACCGGGAAATGAATGTTTATGAAAGTTATCTTATGCCGCCTGTTTCCAACAAACACTTGCACGAACAACTTATGTAGATCAAGATGTGATTATGTGTTTTGGTAAAGCATGCATCATGAGGATAGATCACTAAAGGATTGTCGCTTAATGAACGCTTAATGAATGAAAGATCATAATGGACGTAAGGAAACATGAGTATGGTCTAATGGAAAAGATAAATGTGAGTACGGTCAATGGTATGAATGAATGATGATGTTCGTCCTTTTCTGTTGCCGACAATCGTGTCTTATTGGCCCTCTATCGTCGACATCAAGGATGCATTGTCCACTCACTGCTGCAAAGCACATCCTGCATCACATCGAAGTCATAGTCTCCATTCGTGCTTCAGTGTTATCTATTCTTCATCATGATTCATCACCCGGTTCGTAATTTAATCAATGTTGAATATTGACATTTGCAGTACTTTATTATATGATTGTGTTAATTTATATGTGGATTGAATTTTATAGTATTTCAGCATGTGTTATAACAAAAAGGGCGGGATGGGTACCCGTAAGGCAGGTGTCGATTATAATGTTTAAAACTCACAGGAAGGGGTGGGTCAGGTAGAGGTTAGTATTAATAGGGTGCGGGACAGGGTCGGAGTGAGGTGAAACCCGCGCCCCACTCCGTCCCATTGTTATCCCTAATACTTATATACTAAAACTGAGCTACTACCATTAATAGAACTTTCTCTAAATTCTACGCATTCTAAAAAATATTTACTTTTTATTTTTTAATTAATTTATTTAGTTGATTTTATTAATTAAAGTATTAATTTGATATTAAATTATTGTATTAAATCAATGTATTCAATCTAAAACATAGCATATTGTATTACACTACTAATCAATATAAAAATAAAATTTATAAGACAAATGCTAGTTTTACATTTGATAAGATACAAAAGGTCCACTAAATACTAAAGATTACAAAGCTCAAGTTTATGATCCAAAAAATTTAATAAAAAATTATACCATATCATATTATAGTATTTTTTTTTCTACATCAATATATTTTATATTTAAATTATACAATTTTCGTACATTACACTGGTTCATACTCTAGTACATGAGAATATCAAGCTTCATCAACAATTTGAGGTTTTATTCCTTTATTTTTCTCGTCTTTGTTATTGACTTACTCACGGAGGACAGAAAAGCATGATAGATTCGTGCATTGGTTATCGATATACAAGTACTTAAGGCAATGTCTTGATTGTAAGATTATTAATTTTGGCAGTCACACTTTTTATTTTTATGAACAATAGTTTATGTTGAGAGAAGACACATATCAGTCTATGATCATCTCAAAGCCCATCAAACACTTTTAAGATATTTATAGACTATTTATCAGAAAAAAAAAATCTCATTAAAATTATAAAAATACTTTATGTTTATCACATCTATATCTACTATTTTGTCACCACATTTTACGTGTATTTTCTTTCTCATTTCTCTCTCACTTTTCCTCACGCTATCCTTCTTCTTTTGTTCTTTGTTTTTTTTTTTTTTTTCTATTCTCCCTCATTCTCCCTTCATTTTTTTTCTTTGTTTCTTACAAAACGTTATTGGATTTTAGAATTTTTCATTTTTGTTTCTGTCATATTCTTTGCTCTTGATTGTTCAAAAATTTGTGTATATGTGTAGAAAAGCTTGTGCGTGCTTGTTAAAAAATTTGTGTATTTGAGCACCAAAGTTTTCTTCGTCGTCTTCGTTTTGGTTTCCATCATATTCTTTCTTTTTGGTCGTTCAAAAGTTTGTGCATATGTGTGAAAAAGTGTGCATGCTTGTTCAAAAGTTTGTGTACGTGAGCACCAAATTTTTTTTTCTTCGTTTGTGTTTCATTTTCATATTATTTATTTTTGCTTGTTGAAAAGTTTGTGCATGTTAAATCAAAACTTTGTGCATCTGCTTAAAAATGTTTGTGTATAATAGAGAGTAAGTCCACACGTTTAGAGTGTAAGTGGGGAGGAAAAGAGAGACAGTGTTTGTAATAATTATTTTTCGCTATTTAATGCAACATAGATCTAATTTGATTTAATTTTGTATTTAAAAAAAATTGTGTCTGCGTGTACCAAAATTTATGCATATATAAAAAGGTTTGTATACGTAATTATCACTATATATATCATACATATGTTATATGATAACTATACAACAACACAAAATATGGTAACAGAAAATATGGTGTACACATAATATTACCGTACAAATTAAACCCTATAGCAATTTTATGGAAAACAGAGCAAGTGATCCAGTTCCGGTTATTGTTGCGGTACCTTTTTATAGTTTAAATTTTGATCATTTCCCCATTTTCCACAACTCCAACCCAGCAGGTTAATTAAGAGAAGTTTAATAATTCAATATATATATATATATATATATATATATATATATATATTTCTATAACAATTTATAAAAATCGATTTTAAACGTCAAAAGATTATAGGTGTAGTTACATAAATAATGGTAAAATGCCCTAAAAGTACTTGATCAAAAACTAAATATTTATGGTCATTAATAAATGAAGATGGATATTTTATTCTTTTATGTACCTTTTATCATTATCATCACTATCGTTGTAGTTGTCCTAACGTCCTCTGGCATCCAGATGCATAATGATTTTGATATTCTCAATATTACTTTTATCAAGCTACCCATACAATCAAATGAAAAGTAACCATGGATGGGTACACAATTTTTAAAGTAATAAAAGTGGGTCAGGGTAATTTTGTTAAAAGCAATGTCTGTCTAATTATAATTAGCTAGCTTGTGAGTTGATCAGTGGAGGTACTTCTGGTCCTAGACGACATTGCGAACTGAACGGCCTCACCCTTCGCATTAGCGTTAGGTCAAGCAAACTTGCGTGATGCTTGGCGAGCGGAAAGGTCACTTACTATTTTGGGTTGTATATTGATCAAGTTTCCACATGCATCCATGCGCCTTCTCTTTCACTTGAATTTTCTCTTGTCCTATTATAAAATCCCATTGGTTCCAATATCTTTTCATCTCATTTGTTGTGCATGTATTCAAATCAAATATAATTAGTTCCTTTGCTTTGCAAGAAAGGAATCAATGAAACAAATCATTTTTTTGTTGTTTCTAGCCTGTAGACCTTTATTGATCTTATAAACTATATTTCTTAATCAAATTAACCCTTTTCCCTTCTCTCTAGCACTTACTATTGTTTGTCGTTCTACTATTGTCTTTATTGCTGCAGTGGTGTTTTTCTTTCATTTACGCCAATATTTACTACCTGCAATAAGGTGCCTGCAGATACTAGTCAAGTGATTATATTTTTAAGAAAGAAGTAAAGTTTATGCATTGAAGTAATCATTTTTGTGAGATCTCTTAATTAATTAATAATTACTAGTTAAATTATATTTATATCAGTACTTATAAGGGTATTTTATTTCTTAATCTATATAAGGGTGAGTTTGGTTAGATAAACTTTGTGGAAAAATAATTACTTTTTAAATCTTCTTTTAATATTTTTATAATTTGAAAAAATAATTTTCTTTCAAAAATTCTAAAAAGTTAATTTTTTTCCCAATTAATATTATGTAGTATGCTGTCAATATATTCATATAGAAAATACTTAAATTATAACCGATTATTAAATTAATTTTGTCACTAGCTAGAAATATTATAGAATAACACGCCTTCGTCATTAACTTTGTTGACCAATTTTGTTTAATGAATGGAAATTGATCTATAACATGAAGGGATCTAGCTGCAACTAATTAAGTGCAAGCTAGATGTCTCCATCAAGCAAAATAATAATGCAATCCACCTTGGAAACGATCTCCAAGGACGTTGGGAGGAAATAATCAAATTCTTGCAGAGCAAGCGCCTACTTTGCCTTCTTATTATGAATGGTGAAAGCATGTTATCAATTTAAGAAAAAATAATGAAAAAGCTAACTCATTACTTATTTATTTACCCATTTTTGCGAATAACACTTGATATTTTAAAGATAAAATAAGAAGTAAAATGATAAATGTCATTTATAAAAGTAGGTAAGTTGATAAGTAGGTGTTTCACACGAAAAAATTTCGAGGAACCTTCTGGTGCTTACACAAAAGAATGTTTAACGGGGACAAGCAATTGAGGCGTTCTCAGGTGAAGAACAGAGGCGTGAATTGCAAGAGTAAGAAAGAAGTGGAAGGCAAGAACTGAAAATATAAATATATTCAATATTGGTCAGCGGAGTTACCCTAATTACAAAGTTATCCTTGCCAGAGCGAAGGATTGTTGTACAAGTTACAGCGAAGAAACGGGGGAAAAGAGTGTCAAGGTTGAAGAAATTGCTACAATTACGACTACTCCTAGGAAAGCAGGAAAATGAAATGAAAAAGAAAAGTGGAGGCGTACGCTGAGCTACTGTAGGACTGCTGACTGCCGGCTGGGGGACTTACTTGAGTCTATAGTATTGTCAGGAGACCACCTCGAGTTTAGTCCAGGAGCCCTATATTTATAGAGCTTCAGGGCTCTCCTCTTCTGATAATCGTTCTTTCCCCAGACGTCGATTGTTACTACTTTCGATCGTCGTGGTCCACACAATGCGGGCCGGTTAAGCTTGCATGTGTGGCATGACATGCAGCGGTTATCTCCATCGTGCTCATTAGCAGTTGTGCCACCTTCTAAATGTGGGAAGTTATTTTCCTCTAATGGCCACGTCAGATTGAAGGTTATTGATCGCGCTCCAATTTGTTAATCGTTCCCTCCATAAAACTGGCTTAATACCACGATTTTATGCTAAGTCTCAAATTCTGTCGCCAGATTAGCCCAACACGAGGCTACTACCATGAAGCGATCGTGACAATTCTTAGATGAATTGCTTGGTCATCGAACTATCGTGTCGACACCTTAGTTAATTATTGATACTCAAGTCCTTAATATTTTTGTCATTTTGATTTTTTTAGTCGCGACGAGTGCTCCTTCGCGACCACTCACTTAGTTATCCTTTAGCAACTTCTGTCGCCGAATAGCAATTGTAGCAACAATGCTTCTGTCGCGACCCATTTTCTAGCAAGCCTTGGCGATTATCTCTACTGCCCCTGGCTGTTCACCTTCACGTAGCCAATGTTCCTGCTATATACGTCGCCAACATTTGTTTCGACGCAAACTCTTAGTCATAATTCACTTCTTACTATGCTGCGAATTTTGGCGACCTAAGAGTAGGTTAATGAATTAAGTTCTCCATGTTATACTCTTAATTTAATTGCGCATATTTTTTAGTTTGAGAAATTACAAAGATCTTTGATTTGTCGTATCAATATTGACGAATACAGTTCATCAATTTAAATACATACATGGAATCTATCATTTGTTGTGTTAAAAGCGACTAGAATTTCCTTTTAATCACTCATTACTATTTAAAATTTATTTGACTCGAACTAATTCAACTCAACTTAGGTTGGCATATTGAAATGTAAAACTCTCTCCGTATTTTTTTATTTTTTATTTTTTTTATAAGCATATAGGAGATCTAGAGACAAGGTCAAGGACCAGGGGTGTTCATCGAGTGAGCCAACGCGCCTGATCTCCAAACTCACTTGATTGGAAGCTGGTCGGCTCGGGACGACTCGAAGTCGATCAGGTCATGGGTTGGAACTCACTCAACTTGATGCTTCATTGGTTGGGTGGTAAATTACTGAATTCTAAAACCGAATCACTTGACTACCCAAAGAAGGCCTTTTTTTACCTAATATTACCTAACCCATCCTAATGCCCTCATTCCTAACAAAAAGAAAAAGAAACTCTACCCAAATTAGCCTAAAAAATAAGCCGAAGCTTCCCATCAAGAAATAAAAGGAAAAAAAACTCCCAAACGTAAAAAAAAAGCCCCAAAAATAATGACAAAAAATTCTTTAAAAAAATATGATCACTCGTTGACCTGCTCGACTTGTCCAATAACCTAACAAATCGTCAATATTCAGATTTGTGAGGAATCACAACACGTACTTTATGTCACTACCACCAGGACATAACCATTATGTCACTACCACCATTCTCAGTAGTCACTACTAGAAAATAGTATATTACCGTCGGAAAACCATCTAATAGTATTACCGTCGGAAACACAAAATAATCCAATAATAAATGGTTTTAAGACGAACCAGATTAATTTTGGTCACGATTACTGTCGGACACAAGAAACCGACAACAACTCTGATGATAATAGTTGGCGACAAGTGGCGCGAGCATAGGTGAAAGTATTACCGTCAGTAGTTTCCGACGGTAACCAGTTGGAAATTTTAGGATGCACGTGAGCATGACGCACGTGACGTTCACATTTATTCCGTTGGATGATTCCAACAGTAAAAGGTAACGAATATGAAGAGACACACGTTTTCCCCACGAATGCAACCCTAAACCATTTACCGTTGAAAATAGCTGACGGTAATGTCCTTGAAAAGTGAACACTTGCGTGTACTCTACACTTACGTAACGTTCAAATAGTTATCATCGAACTCGTTTGACAGTAATATGAACGATTGCATGTGTTCTCTACGCATGTAATGTTTGAGTGATTACCGTCAGACAAAACTGATGGTAATTGTCTCGAACAACGAAAAGGCATACATTATTAATGTGGCAGCAACGGTCGTCTCATTACCGTCAGATATATCCGACGGTCACTACTGTCAGATATATCCGACGGTAATGTTTCTCCGTGAGTTCTGCTGTCACTTCCATAATTTTCTTCTCCTCAGTTCCTCCTTTGCTTTCCTCTTTCGCAGCCACCACTGTCGTCGGACCCCAGGGGACCACAGCTACCGTCGATTGTCGCCGCTACGTCCGCCATCACCGCCGCCACTGCGCCGTCTTTAACATCCCGAATTCTTCCGGTCCGGAAAGTTCATTAGCTATGCCATCAAAAACGGTTGAGAGGAGTTAAGAAAACAGGGGAAGGGGAATTGAACCTTTAAACCCTCAGGGACGTAGGGATAAGAGTTAGGTTTCGGGGTGCTGTAAAATTTCCAGAGCCATCGGGCCAATTTCAGCTAGAATGGGGAACGTTTCACATATCGGAAACCACCCGTGGCAGTTCTTGACCAGGCAAGAATGTTGAAAATCCCTAAGTGGCAACTCCCCGATCGAAGGGAAAAATTTATGGATCACAACGGTATGTCCGGAATATTTTTGGGACAACCGGGTGTGAAGTAAATTAGTCAAATCGCGGTCAGACGAAACCGGAACCGGTCCTGGTGGGGTTTTCTATCTCCATCAGGAGATATTTATATATATATATATATATATATATATATAATATAGATAAACAAATAATAATAAAGCAACAGAAGAAAGAAATGAAAAGAAAGAAAAAGAGAAAAGAAAAAGAAAAAGGGGCCATGGTGGTGGCTATAAATAACCACGTTACTTCAGAAAATTTTACGTAGCTTTCGATCACTTTCACAAATACCAGTCCCATTCCGACACATCTCGGTTTCTTGCTGGAGTCCCGAAAAAATCGCCGGAGCACGACCATAGCGATCAGGAAGTTTCTAGCATCAAAGCTATCCAGTCGGAATCTCCATCGAATGTGGGTAACTCTAAGCCCACTGTTTATGTGGTTTAATTTCCTGACTATATATGTGTTTTTCTGTATGTTTGACAAAAAAAATTATTATACAGAATATTAGGAGATTGTGGCGTAAAGAAGGTTTCGAAGGATTTTGATAAATGAAATGCATAATTGTACTGATTGGAACCCTAGGAATAGTAAACCTCTGGAGAAAACGAGAACTGAAGTCTCGGGACCCCATTCCATCAGCTTTCAATCGATTGAATGGAGTTTTCAATCGGATGAAAGCAAATTTTGAGCTTTCAACCGATTGAATCCTTATTCAATCGAATGAAGGAAAATCTTCGGATTTCAATCGATTGAATCCCAAGTTCATTCGAATGAAAGAACTCTGAAGGTTTCAACCGATTGAAACCCCAGTTCAATCGAATGAAATAACTCGCAGGGATTCATTCGAATGTAACCCTAGACATTCGAATGAAACCTGAGGGACTTGAGATTTTAGTGGTTCCAAGGAGTCCAATGAGTAAGGGTATGCCTATTTTGGTACACGAAAGCATGAATCATGAGGAAATGACTGTCATAGGAGTTAGGACGACCCTAGATCACTAGAGGTGTTCATGTAAATTTAAAGGTGCATAATTGAACCCTAGGAAATAAAATAGAGTACTAAGGCTCCAATCACCAAGGATTCGGATGGCCTTAGTCAGAGTCAATAGTTATATGACTAGGAAGATCCCATTTTCTTGGCACGTCTTATGGACACGCCCCTCACCAATTCGACAAGTTGGATTGGTCAGAGCAACGCAGGTAGAGAGACCTGATTCAGAAAGTAAAGAGAACGAGTCAAGGCCCGCGAGAAAAGAAAGAGAACAGGACAAGTCTTGTAAGAAAGAAAAGGGGGACCCCATTAAAGAGAAGAGTACAGAGAAGCAAGACCACGCCTGATCGCGCCCAAGTGTCGGTCCCTCGCTATTCCTGTTAGGGGAATGGTTGCACCTATTGTAATCGATGATTTCCTCCTATGAGCCTTACATGGTTAGCTACCATTCTGGTAAAGAGCGCTGCCGGGTCGATACAATAGCGATAAGAAAGAGGTTGTAACCTAGGCCACGGTTACATGGGTGAAAGGACTAAGAAGAAGGACGCTAACCTGGTTGAGCCGGTATGCGTAAGAGATTCCCAGATTTCCCCCATGCACTATGTAGTCAGCAGTTACATGCCAGTTTGAATGAATGAATGTATGTATGTCAGTATGTATGTATGCAAGTATGTACGTGCGCATTTATATATGTTATGCATTATGTATCGTCAAAGGAACGATCCAAGATGAATAGTATGCTTATAGTAGTGACGTACAGTTAACGAGCACGAAGCCTAGGTAATGATAAGAGTAGTAATCCAATCACCTAGTAACTTAGGTAAAGCTACTCAAGATGTAGGTACAAGATAAAAATCTGGTAGGGGATTAGTATATATGACACGTAGAGGTTTTCCTGAGTGGCCTGGACTCTGCTTGAGTAATTGAACTATAGGAGCCACGCCGAGTTTCCACTAAGAACGAAGTCGTTCTTATCCCCGCTCGTGTATGATTCCAATTCATAGACATGACATCGTCGCCTGCAAAGGACGTGTGACTGTTTACCCATACGCGTCAGCGGAACTTCCGCACAGATACTCTCCTGGAGACATGCACCTTTGCACCTGCCCACATGCCTGATGAGCCTGAGAGGCCCCCCAGGCGGAGACTTCAAGGACCCGGATCCTCCCCGATGCGTCCTATCTGGGTAGATGAGCGCCTCGAGAGCAGTAGCCCCGATCCCATCCACCTCAATGGTGAGGAGGAGGTGCCTCCATCTGAGCTGGAACCAGAGATTGAGGTAACCGCAGACCCCGGTACATCCATCCCGCCGGCCCGAGGACGAGGTCGCCAGACGACCGCCAGAAAGAGGGTACTTCCAGTCCTACCGCGCCAATTTGTTCCTCGAGATTTCACCGCGGTGACCAACCTGTCCAGCGAGGACGAGGCTGCAGGAGAGGAGGACCCAGCGGAGCGGGAGGAGGAGTACCATACACGAAGGACCCAGGACCCCGGTAGCAGCTGCAGATGTAGGACCCAGGACCCCGGTAGCAGCTGCAGATGTAGGGTTATACCATACACGAAGTGAGTAGTACCACTCGTGTGCGTAGACTTTTCTTTAGTCATTGTATATGTATATTATGTGGATCTCATGTATGTATAATATCAAAACTTGTGCATTGGTAATATATCAGTAGGTTGTGTATATTCGGGCCCCTATGTGTACTTCCGCCGACGGATCTCCATATGACAGGTACGTACTCACACTTCCTTTATCTCTTGATTATACCGTTACCCGATGTATTATTCGTATGGCTCCTTATTTTCTAGAATTCCGTACTTACAAAAGAAATTTCAAATCGGCCCGTATTTTCACTAACCTTAATTTGAGTAAGTAAACATAGAACAATAATAGTTCATAGCACCAGAGGTCAACCACCTAGCCAGGGAAGCCCATGACTTAAGCATAGGTCAACTAGCTAGGGTGTTGCAACGTCACCGCTATCACCGCCGCCACTGATAAGGTTAGTTTACTTTTTGTGTTTTGAATTTTTTTTATATAGTTTGGTTTTTTTTTATATATATTTACTTTTAATATGTGTTTTTTTTATGTATTTATTTTTTTTATATAGTTACTTTTAATTTATATTTTTTATATATTTATTTTAGTATATATCTACTTTTAATTTGTATTTTTTATATATTTAATTTAGATGTATCCATATGTCATTCTTTGAATTGAGAATCAAAAGAAATAGACATAAAAACGCACTTAGTTGACTTGTTCATGTGTTATCTAATGTCTACTAGGGTTAATCATTAGAAGGAAGAATATTAGGCAAACAAGAGAAAGAATATGCAAAGGATAAAATCATTAGAAGAAATTAAAGGAACTAGTGGATTTTGCACATGATATGTAATATATATGTAGTTATTTGACAATTTGTAGCACAATTTCATTTCAATATTATTTATATTTTTCTTATTAAGTTCTATTGCACAAATTCATTTCTTAATTGGTAGTTAATAATTTATAAGGATAAAGTACTATTTATGTATTACAATTAATAGGTAACTATTTGGTTGGATATTCTACATAATTATTTATTATATTTAATAAAAAATAATTTAATTACTTAAATGTACATGTATTTAATAAACTTGGCTAATTATACCTTTTAATTTTATATTTTATTGTCATTTTTTGGTATTAGATAACTATCAAATTATTTATTATAATTACTAAATATATTATTGAATTTAATATGTATCTAATTCAACAACTATATAATTATGTATTTATTTCATATATAATTTTTAGGATTAAAAAATAATTTAATTAATTTATTATTTAATTAAATAATTACATTATTAAATATATAATTAATTGCATTAAACAATAATATAATATTCAGAAGTATAATAATAATAATAAAATAACAATAAAATATATATATTTTTTTAATTTAATTTTCTTTACCATTGGAAACTACCCACTTAAGATTTCGACGGTAATATTTACACCTACCGTATGTTATTGTCGACGATAATTTGAATGGATGATGCATATGGATCATCAAATTTCCGTCAGTTTTATTCGAAGGAAATTTGAATTAAAATATTGATATAAATACGATCAGACACATTCGACGGTAATTTGTTATAAAGTATGTGCAAATATAATCAAATTTTCGTCAGAGTTAACCAACGTATATGGATTAAAATATTAATATAATTACCGTCAGTTGTGTTCGACGGTAAACGGTTCAACACAAATCGTTTTTGGGCTGTCATTACCATTGGTTTTCGTCAACGCTAACTACCATCGGTTCTCCATATCTGATGGTAATATGTTTCCATCGAGGCTATTACTGTCGGTCCAGTTTTCAACGGCAAGTCAAATAAAAGGTAAAAAATCTGAAGCTAACTTCGACGGTAATGCGCATTTTTCTTGTAGTGAGTGGTTTGAGCAAAGTTAATGATGGGACCGCGTGACTCACGGTTAAAGAAGTGACACATTGATGTCGAGGTCCTAACCGCGACAACGACGTGGTTCCTCACAGATCTGAGGATTGGAGATAGTTTCATGAGGGATGAACGATGGTGGCTCCTAGAAATCAGGAAGTGATGGAGGTGCCACTATAAATCTTGTTGGTGGTCTTCTTGCCTCGCTAGAGATGTCATTGAGGAGCACACGTAGTTTGTGATTTTTGCCTTGACAACATGGTTTTTGGCACGGAGTTACGGTTGGTGGTGTGGTGGTCGAAGGATAGAGCCGTGATGGTAGGTATAAACAGCTGTCATGGGACATAGAAGGGAGTAATTGAGATAAGAGAAGATGGGAGACAAAGGGGTGATTGATTTGTTTAGGCTTAATTGATCAAGTTAATGATAGGGGTGAAAAATAAATATTAAAATTGATTAGAGACTGAAATCAATTTTTTTATTAGAGGCTAAAACCAATTTTTTAATTTTTTAGAGACTAAAACCAAAATTTGTGATTTATTAAGGACTAAAAACTTATTTAAGAAATTTTTTATGCCATGTGAATAAGTGAGTTCCATATAAGCAAGTTGACTTTGATTTTCATCTGTCATGTCAATAGTTAATGAACTAAGTTGATGGCAATGACGTAAAACAAAAAAAATAAATTTATTAGGGACTAAACCAAAAAAATTATTTAGTAAGGATTAAAACAAAAATTAGCGTTATATTAGGACTAATAACGTATTTAATCCTCACTTTTTTTTATACATTAGCTAATTTTGTATTAAATCAATTTTAACTATGCATTATACTTAAGTAATTTAATCAAATTAAAAAACATAATTATGTATTACATATTTATTTATTAAATAAAATTTATAAAATTAAACATTTAATCTTATATACGTGCATCACACAAGATAAACATCTAGTTAATATTTCATTATTAAAAGTAAAAAAATGTGGTTCGGCCGACTGCCAAGTCTGTTAGTATATGAGAATGAATTTGAGACTTATTTTTGGGTCCGCAATGAAGTTGAGATTATGTGTCTTTACTCTTTACTATGGCCCAAGATGTACACATTAAAATCATACGGCCCATAAGACAAGCTGATTAAAGCATCAGAGCAGGCCCAAGCATATTGGGTTTTCTGATACATGCTGTACTACGACTGGCAACTCTCGTATGGGCCGAAGAAAATATGAGAAGATATATTGGGCTTCCTGGTGCGTTAAATGCTGTTAAAAACGATGTTTGATGGGTATCTAATTTTGAAAGAATCGAAAGGCCTCAACTTCCAAGTGGTGTAGTTCGAAGCACCACACGACAAATTGCATCATGCACTTCGAACTTTTAAATTGCGAGTGGCTCTTACAGGAGGGAAAGTAACATAGCCAACATGCTGTGAGGAATAGAATCAATGGCACACAGTGACCTCAAACCATTTAAAAATAGCCATAGAAGAACATTTAGTGTCACAATTTGTGGAACTTTATTCCCAAGAAAAGGGGTGAGGATAAGAATGAATAAAACCTTGCAAGCATCAGATCCTATTCCGGTATGTCTTCTTAGTGACACAATTGGAGCATAACATTTTTTGTCCCTCTTTTCAGCTATTTATATATAGTTGCGAGTTGAGGTTATACACCAGCTATAGCAATTAGACAACAAAAATCACAAATTAGACACCCCATTTTCTTCTAAGCTGCGATTCTTCCAATATGGCTCAACCCCGTTCTCTCTCTGCCGAAATAGAGACACTGAATCACGTCCTTCGACTAGTGGAGGCGTTCAGAGCTTTCGACGCAGACAACGACGGCCACATTTCGGTTGCGGAGCTAGGAGGAATCATGGGGTCCCTCGGGTACAACGCTAGCGAGCAAGAAGTGAGGGCGATGATGCGAAAAGGGGACAAGAACAAGGACGGATTGCTGAGCATCGACGAGTTCTTGGAGCTGAACACAAAGGATGTGGAGACTGGGAATGTCGCAAACGTACTCAGTACTGCATTCGACGCGTTGGATGAAGATGGGAACGAAGTGCTGACGGGGGAGGACCTGTTTGAGGTCATGAGGAATTTGGGTCTAGGGTTGTCTTTGGAAAGGTGCCAGAATATTGTTAGTTCTCTTGATATGGATGGAGATGGAGCTGTGACCTTGGATGATTTCCGTCTCATAGTGGATTCCCTCCTCTAAGTTAACTAGCCAGTGGTGGATATGGTGTATTAATAATTTTATTTGGGTGTGGTTAGAGAGTGTATTTTCCGTACATTAATTAAGGAATAAGCATACGCGTGCATGTAAATTAGTTGACAAATATACGTGTAGCCTTATTTGGTAATGTTATGGTTTTTTTTTTAATTAAAGAATTATGTTTTTTGATTAACTCAAATGTGTTTACAACTAATAAAGGTGAGAACATGTCAGGTCATGGGACACACTTTTTTAGTTTGAGTCTGATCTATTATTTGTTAAAGATTGTTTTTTCAGCCTAACTTGATTTATTTTAAAGGTTTGGTTTGGTAGGCTAGCCTAATTAAATAAATGTCTTGCAGGTAGGGCTGTCAAAATTGGCTCGGCCTGCGGGCTAGCCCGTTAACTCGTGTTAAAAGGACGGACTTTACATATAAAAAATAGATTCGCGAAAAACATGAAAAAAAATAGCCCGACCCGTTTAAGTCCACAGGTTAAATAGGGCAACTTGACGGGCTCGCAGGCCAGCCCGTTTGTCAGTGAAACTTTTTCTTTTTTTTATTCGCAAAAGTTAAAAAAAAAAAAAAAAACTAATGGCCTAATAGGTACTCAGCCCAAAAGCCAGTGGTTGGCCCAAAACCAAAAGCCACACTTTTTTTGTTTTTTAAAAAGTTACCAAATTTTTTTTCCTTCCTTATTCCTTCTTCGTCGTTCCCTATTCTTCTCACTTCTTAGTAGTCATCTTCTTTATTCTTTATGTCTTATCAAACACACAAAAACCTCACCAAACCGCATACACACATGGCTAAAAGTTCACTCCCGCCAATGTTTGTTCGTGTTCTGTTTCTTGGTTCGCGTCGCCAACTGTTTGCATCGCTGTCCATTCGCATCTCTGTTCGTGTTATCGTAATGAAACACCCTAGCTAGCTAGCTTACGCTTAAGTCGTAAACATGCTACTAGGTTGTAATCTGCTTTGGTTGGGGTTAATTTTGACCCCCTACTTTTAAGGTTGCAAATATTTCTTAAGTGAAAATATGAACCATTTTGAAACTTTTCCTTTTCTTTATTAATTCATAAACTATGAGTTACGCGTGTTGAAGGAGTTATGTACATATACAAGCGACAGCCGACAGAGGGGATTGTCGTACTGAATAGCACAGGATAATTATGTATACAATCATATGGTCCAAAATACAAATACACAGTCAAATATAATAATACTCACCACATTTAATACACAAAATCATTAAAGGCCTGTCTAGACCATCTAGCTGTCACATCATACAAAATACTAATCTTTGTCATTCGTAGCAAGAAAGGTAGCTCCTGTATCTTCTCAGGGGTCTCCGCTCTGAGATCGCAAGTCGTCCTATGGTGCCTTGTCCTCCAAGCATGCTAGTTGTACTTGTCTGGACATCATAATTGAGTGGGGGTGAGAACACTTCGTCCTCAGTGGAAAACCTTAGCCTTATCTATTGCTTCATTTCTTAACTATGCATCCAGGCCACCCAGGAGTTTTCTAAGTGACGATGCATACTATAAATTCCTACTAGTTATTCTCTTTGGCCTAATCCTGGATAGCTTTATCTATGCTTACTAGGTGAGGGGAAATTCTAATCTTTCATTACTTAGTAAGTCGTGCTGATTCATTTTACTCGTTAGAGCCTTGTGATATCTTATCACATGCTCTCGTACCCCCCGTCTCGAGCGTTCTCTTGACGGTAACCGACAACATATACATACTTATATCATATACATATCTACATCATATACTTACTTACATCCTGTACATATCCACATCATATACCTTTCCAATTTAAGCATACATCATTCATTTTCATTTCACATATTCATTTCATTTTCACATAATCATGTCCATTTCACGTATTCATATCCATTTAATATGCATGACATTGAGATCTCTCGTGCACACTATGGCGCGTCCATTTTCATTTTCATATTCAACCCCACTCTAGTAGTCGTGGCTTACAACCTACTACCTCTTTGCGTTCCCTATCGTTGATTGTAATACCCTAGGTTAGCAGCTTATGCTTAAGTCATAATCTGCGTCTGCTAGGTTGTTATCTGTTGTGTGGGCATACTGGTAGTCCCTAATTTATTTAGGAAAATAGTTTAGTTAATTCAAAATAGGGACCCATTTTTTTCTCTCTTTAATGCAAGCTTCATTTAGACATTAATTTAGAGCCATGCGCGGGAACTATATCATAGGTTCCATAGAGACGAATAACGGATGAGCGATAAAGTCGGCAGTCATACATATCCATAAATAAGCATCAAAACAAACAGTGCTGAGTAGGGTCCAACAGGTAATAAATTACATACATATCACAGAGTTATGTATACATAGTCGTACCTATACATAATCTAAGTCTGTACATATCCAACTGCAAGTACTACAAAGAATATACAACAATATACACATACATTTATAACTACTAACAAAACAACGACTAGTCTGATCACAGGGTCAGTACAGGCATGGCTGGTCAGGGTGTCGAGCTCACTCCTCGAGGTCCGGGTCCTCCTCCTCCTCCTCGCACTCCTCCAGAGGATCCTCCTCCTCGGTCGGAGGTGTCTCGGGTACGTCCAACGGGTCCCGGGGGACCGTGGATAGATCTGCCTCGTCATCGTGGGTACGTGATACAAACTGACGGCGGTAGACTCTGGCTACTCTCATCCTGGTTCCTCGCCGGTAGATCGGGGGTGGTCGTCGCCTCAAGGAAATTGGGTCGATCTCCACGTCCTTTGTAACATCCCGAATTTTTCCCTTATGGAGATTTCGCTTAAACCCTAAGTTTGCATAATTAAAAGCACCTTAGAGGCGATTATTTGGACTGGGAAAATTATTTAGAAAATTAATCGCTTTCAAATGTCAGTCAAATAATTGTTTCTTGATCTCGCGGAGTGCCGCAAGGTCCGTGCTAAATTTCGTCGTAAACGGGGATTTCGATAGGTACCTAAGGTATCTGTGAAGATTACCCTCCGTGCAATAAATTCACGAATACCTTAACCTGGCATACCGTTATGACCGAAAAAATTAGTAGATCGTGAACATGTCTCCGGAATATTTTTAGGATATTCCTACACTAGCGACTAACGATCAAATGTGATCTAAATTATACAAGAAACCTTAATGGTCACCCATATGCTAAGATATTTTCTAAAATAATAATATAATAATATAATATTATCTAATGTAATATATGTATATATATATAATATAAAGTAATGGTAAATTAGTAACAGTGGCATTCGGCCACTGTTGTACGAAAATATATATATATATATATATATAATATAATATAATATAAAATAATAATAATAATAATATATATTATTAACAATGGCCATTCGGCCACTGCAGATACATATACGTATATATATATAGTTATATATAATATATGTAGATATGTATCAGGAGGTGGGGGCCTTTATATTCACCCCACCTGACGCCATTTGTTCCATCTTTGCTTCTTTAAGAGGCATTTCCTTCATTGTTTCTTTTCTTTGCTTTCAGCCCCTCCCCCCTGACGCAAATTCTTTCATTTCTTTGTTTTCTTTTGAAGCTTTGTGCTTCATTTCTTTGCCTTCTTTTCTTTATTTCTTTATTCCTTTCTTTCCCCCCGAGACACAATTTTCATTTTGTTTCCCTTCAGAAGCATTAAGCTTCGTTTTCTTTCTTTCTTTTTTCGTTCTGTTTCTTTCTTTTTGGTTGACCGTTCTTGCACTGCTGTGATGCTGCCGGACG
>QANU01052172.1:8908-20211 GCA_003254905.1 Nissolia schottii
GGAGTTTTGCAAGGGCTAAGTGAGATGTGTTCTGTAACATCCCGACTTTTCCTTAGGAAGGGTTTTGCGAAGTTATTAACTCTAACTTAGCTAAAATTATAAAATAAACCGAGTTAGGAGACGGGAAAAGTGAACGATGAGACTTGTCCCCCTTAATTTGAAGAGAAAGCTAGGAGGTTATGCTCTCGTTAGGCCCCGTGAGGTTCGTGCTCAGTTTCGGCAAAAAACAGAAATCCGGTTGAGGGTCAAAGAGATATGCGAAGGATTGGCTGACAGAAACAAGTACCCGAATACCTTGTTTCGGAGCGCCATCCTGACCGAAAAAATTTGTAGATCACGGATATATATTTGGGATATTTTTCGGAGACCCGTGTGTGGGCCAGAAGTGGTTAGAGGAGACTAAAAAAGAATAAGGGTTAGGATATTTATAATAATTATAATAAAATAATAAATAATAATAAATAAATAAATAATTAATTAAAGGAAGCCAGGGGGGCCACGACTATAAATGGCCCCTGAAGCAAAGCAAAGAAAATTTATAAACTTTGCTAAACTTCTGTCAGTTTCCATTTTTCTAGTACCGTTCGAGCACATCGCGAAAGCGCTACCGGACTTCCGAAAATTTCTTGGAGCATACCGTTGCGACAAGGATTTTCTCCACTTTCAACCTACCGATTTCAAATCTGCATAGGAAGTGGGTAACTCTAAGCCCACTGTCTATGTGGTTTATTTTATGACTGTTTATATGCATTTCTGTGTATGTGAGTGAAAAACCTTTTTGTACAAATTATAGGAAATGAGTTAGGAAGGTTAGATTTTGATGATTTTGATGTTTGGAAACCATAACTGTACTGATTGGATCACTGTGGAAACGAAAAAGTTACGCGTAGCAAACCCCTGGAGAAGTTACTCTCTGGGGCGATTTTTTTACTGTGGGATTCGAATGAATTCCCTAAGGATTTGAATGAATTCCCAAGGGATTTCAGTCAAATGCACGAGCCTTCAATCGAATGAAAGCCTGAGCAGGATTTCAATCGATTGAATTCTCATGGGATTCGAATGAAAGAATCAATCGAATGCTAGAACCCTATTCATTCAAATGCCTACTGAAAACTTGTATTTTTAAAGGTTCTATGGGATCCAACCTGCAGAGTTATGTGTACCTTTATGTAACAAGAGCATGAATCATGAGGAATGGCCGTCATAGGAGTTAGGACGACCCTAGATCCCTAGAGGTATTCACGAAATCTTAAAGGTGCATAACTGAATCCTAGGGAATAAAGCAGAGAACCAGGGCCCCTAATCACCAAGGATTCGGATGGCCCCAGTCAGAGTCAATAGTTATATGGGAAACTCCCTATTCTCTTGGCACGTCTTACAGACACGCCCTCACCAGTTTGGCACGCTGAATTGGTTACGAGCAACGCAGGTATAGAGGCCTGAGTACGACAGATATGGAACACGGGCATAGGCCCAAGAAATGGAAAACAAGCATAGGTCTGTACAATGGAAGTAGCGGGCCCCACTTAAAGAGGAAAGAGAGACCAGATCGAGTCATAGGGCCGATCTAAACGTGTCCACGCCTGATCACTCATAGGTTTGATCCCTCGCCACTCTAGAAAGAGAGGGTGGTTGCACTTATTGTATTCAATGATTACCTCCTATTAGCCTTGTATGGTTAGCTACCATACCGGTAAAGAGCGCTACCGGGTCGATACAATAGTGGCAAGAAAGAGGTTGTAATCTGAGGCCATGGTTACAAAGGTGTAAGGACTAAGTAGGACGCAGCCACAGAGCGCGTAAGAGATCCCCAGATTCCCTCATGCATTATGTTAGTACATATATGAATTGATGATTGATGATATGATGATAAGTATGTATGTATATCTGCCTAAAGCATTATGTATAATTGTTCATGCATTATATATCGTCAAGCGAATGACCCAAGACGAATAGTATGTCTCTAGTNCGGATGGCCCCAGTCAGAGTCAATAGTTATATGGGAAACTCCCTATTCTCTTGGCACGTCTTATAGACACGCCCTCACCAGTTTGGCACGCTGAATTGGTTACGAACAATGCAGGTATAGAGGCCTGAGTACGACAGATATGGAACACGGGCATTGGCCCAAGAAATGGAAAACAGGCATAGGTCTGTACAATGGAAGTAGCGGGCCCCACTTAAAGAGGAAAGAGAGACCAGATCGAGTCATAGGGCCGATCTAAACGTGTCCACGCCTGATCACTCATAGGTTTGATCCCTCGCCACTCTAGAAAGAGAGGGTGGTTGCACTTATTGTATTCAATGATTACCTCCTATTAGCCTTGTATGGTTAGCTACCATACCGGTAAAGAGCGCTACCGGGTCGATACAATAGTGGCAAGAAAGAGGTTGTAATCTGAGGCCATGGTTACAAAGGTGTAAGGACTAAGTAGGACGCAGCCACAGAGCGCGTAAGAGATCCCCAGATTCCCTCATGCATTATGTTAGTACATATATGAATTGATGATTGATGATATGATGATAAGTATGTATGTATATCTGCCTAAAGCATTATGTATAATTGTTCATGCATTATATATCGTCAAGCGAATGACCCAAGACGAATAGTATGTCTCTAGTAGCAACGTACTGTTAATAAGCACGATGCCTAGGTAATGACAAGATCAGAGAACCAATCACCTAGTAATCTAGATAAAGCTGCCCAGAGCATAGGAGCAAGAAAATAATCAGTAGGGGTTAGTTGCATTGTACACTTAGAATAATCTCTGAGCGACCTGGAGAATAACTGAGAAGTAAAAAAGCCACGATTGAAATGTTACTCACTGAGAACCTACCGTTCTCACCCCCACTTACTTATGGCTCCAGGAACTGAGGACAAATCTTATTATGCGAATGCTGTGGAACCCCGAGGAGGACCCGTGAAGGGATATGGAGCTGACTTGTAAATAGATGCAGTATATGAAATAAATGTGTTGTTGAACCATATATGTGGAATATGTAGTATAACTATCATTTGTGTGTATGTGTATACTCAAAGGACTCGTGATATATGTAATGTATGGATGCACCGACTTGACCTACCGTACTAATGGTACCGTTTGTTATATTATTCTGTTGCACTCACGGCTCCTATGTTACAAACTGTATGTATGATAATAAAAGGAAACAAAAAAAAATGGGTCCTTATTTTGTTAAAACTAGTACTTTCGAAACCCAAAGAAGTTACCAGGAAGTAAACAACCTAGTGGGTATTACGTACGGCTCAAGCATACGGAATCGGCTAGGGGTGTTTCATGTTCCAGTTAGCCTTTATGATTTTGCAGACATATATCGTATTTTGGCAAACTTGATGATTGCATACTATCTATTGTAACACATATGTGACTTTTTGTAATGTATGCGATGAACCGCATGATTGCTTATCTATCTGTTGTTCAATACAGGATTAATAACTGTTAAGCCTAAGGGCTCTATCGCTTGTGCTAAATGTTCTATCCCACGCACGATTCCTATCTTATGAAAGAAACTATGAAAAGAAAGAGTTTAAAATTGGTCCATATTTTCATGAGTAAGTAAT
Source organism: Nissolia schottii (assembly GCA_003254905.1). Lineage (NCBI taxonomy): Eukaryota > Viridiplantae > Streptophyta > Magnoliopsida > Fabales > Fabaceae > Nissolia > Nissolia schottii. The sequence goes on from QANU01052172.1 coordinate 12,489, forward strand.
TTGAAGAGTAATAACAAATTTATATGTATTCCCACCAATTAATAAACAACCTAGTGAACATTGTGTATGACTTAAGCGTAAACAGTTAGTTAGGGTGTTTCACAAAACATATTAATTAAGCATTAAAATCACATATTTTTAGTATACAATGTTCAATTATAGAATAATAAAATAGCACAAACTCCACCTATCACAAACCGAAGCTCCTTCAAGCTTCCTTTGCTCATCCAATTCTTTTCCTTTCTTCATACATTGTAAGGAAACAAAGCCATAGCAAAGCCAAGCAAAGCAACCATGCAAGCATTGTCTTGTTCTTCAAATTTTCATCAAAATCTTCATCCTTTCTTTGCTGAAAAATTCATGGCCTCATCATCATCATCCTCTCAAGATTTTCTCAATTTTCTCTTGAGGAAAATCGTGGCTAAGCATTGCCAAGGATCATCCGTCAACAAGCCAAACTAGGAGCAAGCAAAGCTAGGCCAAAGGAGGAACAAAGGCCAAGCAAAGTTTGTCTCAACAAGCATCATCAAAACCACCACCATCATCATCCTTCGAGGACCTTGCATGCAGCTTTGGAGCCTTTCCAAAGCCATACAAGGAGCTTTCTTGGTGCAACCAAGTTTCCTCCAAGTTTTCTTAAGTGTGGGTAATCCGAAACACCCACTATATAAGTGGTTTAATTTTGACTGTTATGTCATTTTTGACTTGTATGATTTTGGTGATTATTGCTTGAGTTTATTGTTTATTAAGACTATGTTTTTGTTCTCATAGGAAACTACATTGTGCTTGTAACATCCCGCTTTCTCCTTAGCAAAAATCTCGCTAGATAAATGCCTAGAAATTCTTAGTGTAGGTTAAACCATTAGAAACATGAATTCTTAAGATAAAAGTGTCTGTAGAAATAATTATGTTCATTTTCATAAAATTCTGCAGACACTAGAATAAATCATTTTTGTCATCCAAGTACAATCGCGTATCTAAGGTATTTGTAAAATACATGGTTACAGAAGAGAGTTCACAAATACCTTAGATTGACCTAGGATCTTACTTAGAAAAATTAGGAGATCACAAGGACGTGATCGGAATATTTTTCGGATAACCGTACTCGAAGTACCAGGACAGCTAACGACCAAACACGATCGAAATTGATCAGCGTTTGGCCTAGACAATTTTGGGCCAAGAATTCGGCCAAGGAAGAAGGAATCACACGGCCAAGGCAAAGCCAAGTGGCCAAATTCAAGAAACTTCACTTATGACTAAGCATGGTGAGTCCTAAGCTTAGTCACCACCTAAACAAGGAAAATTACAATTTTACCCTTGGCTTCTTGAAGAAGCTACATGGCCTTGTGGCATATAAATAGGGCTATGAGCTCTTCAAAGTGAAGAAGGAAGAGGAAGCTTGCCAAACCTCTGTCGGATGATACACTCCGCCGTTACTCCGTCAAACTGCAGACATAATAATTTGCTGCTTAACCTAGACCCTAACCCTTCATAATCTCCTTTCTAAAAATCACTCTCAATTTCCCTAAGCAAGAACCTTCATCTATCACCTGGAAGAAATGCTACGATAGCAAGGAATGCCGGTTACAAGACTTTCAGAGTTTCTGCGATCTTGTGACAGATTTGGTGACAAAGTGGGTAAATCGACTTATCCACTGTCTATGTGGTTTATGATAGATGATATATGATGTTAGGATGCCTTTTATGTGACTTTGATTTGTATGTGTGTTGTTGATATTGTCTGGAACTGTTGGTGCTATCTGTGATTCTGTCAGAACTTAGGAAAGTCTAAGACGGAAATAGGCATATGGCATGTTTTTAAGAGGAACTGTATGCTGGGAATTTTATCATGAAAAAATAATTTTATTTTTGAGTTCTACACGAAAAATTGAGTGGGGATGTCAAGTTTCATGATTTTTGGAGTCCCCGATGAATTTATCAGCAAACAGGCAAAAAGAAGTGATTTTACGAGAAAGGGCAGAATGGGAATTTTTGTATTTTGAGCTGAAAAACTGGGTTTGTTTTCAGAAAATATGGGTTTAGAACTATCAAAAACCTTAAGGGAAAGTCTTGAGTCCATCGGGTTTTTGAGAACTAAAATTCCAAAAAAAATAGGCTGTTTATGGGGACGAAATAGTAATTTCGGGAAAAAGGGTAAAAATGTAATTTCGTGTCTTTGGGGTTGAAACCTGATTTTCTAAGTGTGAAAAATGATCTTAGGGCTATCAAAAACCTTGAGGTAAGGTCTTGAACCTCTCCGGTTTCTGATCACTACTTTCTGACATAACGCAGACGTTTTCAAAAAAGCATTGATACACCGTAGTTTCCAGCTATGCTCATGATTATGTTTGATGTGGGATATCTTAGGTTTTATGACATGATGAATTCCTTGATGAACTGCAATTGCTTATGTTTGAACATGGAAACTAATGCATGCTTTGTGGTTTAAGGAATAAATGCTTCGATATGCTATGTTAGGTTTTAGCAAGTAAAAGTATGTTTCCTATGCTTATGAGAACATGATAATGGATGAATGATATATGATTATATGATTATAACATGTGAATGCTTTATGAGGTATTGAATGATAGTTATGTTAAGAACATGATATGTGATGATTTGTATATGTTACATATGCCTTATCATGCATATCAAGAGACGAATATGACAAAATCACATGACAAGATATGTGCATTAAAAGGATACGGCATCATGAATATTAAGATACGAATATGACATCATGATATGACAATACATGTGCAATAAAGGGATACGACATCATGATATGACAAGACATGTAAATTAAAGGATATGACATCATGCATATTAGGAAATAGATACGACATCATGACATGACAAGACACGTGCATTAAAAAGATACGACATCATGACATGACAAGACATGTAAATTAAAGGATACGATGTAACAACCCGATTTTTCTTAGGGAGGTCTTAGGCACGATCTACCACCTTGACTAGGTAAAAAGTGCAAAGTAACCCGAATTAGGGTCAGAGAAAATTTAATTATGAAGCCAGTCCCCTTTACAATTGGAAGAAATTAGGAGGTTGTGACCCCGCTAAGCCCCGGAATGTCGTGCTCAATTCTGGGTACAAACGGGAATCCGGTCAGACCCCAAAGGGATCTGCGAAGAAATATCAGGTAGAAACAAGTTCCCCGATATCTGGTTTCGGACGCCATCCTGGCCGGGAAAATTTCTAGGTCGTGAATATATAATTTAGGATATTCTTGGGGACTCGTGTGTGGACCCGGAGCAGTTGGAAATAATTAAAATGGAATAAGGGCTAGGATAAGTAAAGTAACTATAATAAAATAATAATTAATTAACAATTAAATACATAATTAGGTGCAGCAGGGGGCCACGGCTATAAATGCCCCCTGTGTGCAAAACCGCAGAGCATTGATGAAGCTCTGCTGCTTCTTCAAATTTTCACTTTTCTAGACTTCCGAAAATTTCTTGGAGCATACCATTGCAACAAGGATTTTCTCCACCTTCCACCTACCAACTTCAAATCCGCGTATGAAGTGGGTAACTCTAAGCCCACTGTCTATGTGGTTTGTTTAATGATTGTTTAAATGCATTTCTGTGTATGTGAATGAAAAACTGTTTTATAAAAACTATGGGAAATGAGTTAAGGAAGCTAGATTTGGATGATTTTGAGGTTTGGAAATCATAACTGCATGGATTGGATTACTGTAGAAGCGAAAAATGTTACGCGGAGCAAACCCTGGAGAATTTGCACTCTGGGGCGATTTTTTTACTGTAGCATTCGATTGAATTCCCACGGATTCGAATGAAAGAAGATTTTCGATTTCAATTGAATACTGAGGGATTTCAATCGAATGAAAGACCGCGGAGGATTTCAATCGAATACTTAGAGATTTCAATCGAATGAAAGACCCAGAAGGAGTTCAGCCGATTGAATCCCTAAGGGATTCGATTGAAAGAAGCAATTGAATGTACAGCCTTTAAGCATTCGAATGCCTACTGGAAACTTACGATTTTAAAGGTTCTATGGAGTCCAGCCTGCATGGTTATGTATGACCTTGAGTAATTGGAGCATGCATCATGAGGAAAGGCCGTCGTAAGGGTTAGGACGACCTTAGATGATTAGAAGTTACGCTAAAAGTTAATGAAGATCATAATTGAACCCTAGGAAATAAAGAAGGTTAGGAAGGTCCCGACCCCAGTTGGTACGGTAGACCATAGTTAAGGAGTTTAGTTATATGATTAGGAAACCCCTATTCTCTTGGCACGTCTTACAGACACGCCCCTCTCCAATTCAGCAAGATGAATTGGTTATGAGCAACGTAGGTAGAGAGACCTGAATATGAGCGAAAGAGAACAGGCAAAGGCCTGAAAGAAAAAGAACAGGAACAGTCCTATAATAAAGAAACGGGGGACCCCAAAACAAAGAACTAAGATTAAAGTAAAGAGAAACGAGTCCACGCCTGATTGCGCTAAAGGGCCGGTCCCTCGCCATCCCGGTAAGGGGGGTGGTGGTACTTATCATGATGATGAATTACCTCCTATGAGCTTAACGTGGTTAGCTACCATTCCGGTTCAAGCGCTGCCGGGTCATCATGATAGGGAATAGAAGGAGGTTGTAACCGAAGGCCACGGTTACATGTGTGGAAGGACTAAAAAGGACTAAGAAGGACGCTAACTCGGGTGAGCCGGTATGCGTAAGAGATTCCCAGTTCCCTCATGCCCTATGTAATTAAATGTATGCCATGATGAATGATGATATGATGATAAATATGTATAATTGCTTAAGCATTATGTATAACTGTTCATGCATTATGTATCGTCAAGGGATCGTCCCACAACGAATAGTATATCCTAATAGCGATGTTTAGATAGAAAGCACGAAGCCCAGGTAATAACAGGATTAGAGAGCCAATCACCTAGTAACATAGATAAGGATGCACCGAGTGTAGGCCCAAGATCATAATCAGTAGAACATTAGCTGCATCCACACCTAGACTTCACTCTGAGCGGCTGGAGAATAACCGAGAAATAAAAAGCCACGATTGAAATGTTACTTACTGAGGACCTACCGTTCTCACCCCCACTCGCTTATGGCTCCAGGGAGAGAATATGAGTCTTACTATGCTGATGCTGTGGAACCTGAGGAGGACGTGCACAAGGAGACTTCTAGTTCCGTTACGGCAACAAGGTTAGATGAATGATTTAGATCCGACTCTAATGATTGAACTTTTCGTTCACAACGTTCAAGTCTTGAATCTAGCTTAGCATAGCGGATTAATCTTAACTTGGTTACGACTTAATTAATATAACTCTCGTTCATACAACTAAGTCTCAAGCCAAGATCAAAACACTAAACAAAAACTAGCATTAGGCATAAAATTATTCAAGCGAATCATAAGAAATAGATAGATTCATATGCAATAGTTACATAGATACAAGCAAGCTACAATAATGACCAAAATCCCAACAAAAAGAGGATTAGGAATCCATCTTACAAGAGTATTTGAGGCAAGGTTTGGATGCTTACCATGACACGTACTCACGTCGTCATGACAGCGGCTTCGCCGAGCTTCCTTGATTCTCTCGGCTCCTTCACAAGCCTCCTCTTTGTTCCTAACCTAACCTAAGCTTTGAAGTACAAAGGAAAATGTAAAAGAATGAAGTTTTGAGGGGAGATGGGGATGGTTTGAAGTGTGCCTCGGCCTCCCTACTTATAGGCAAACTTGGGTGCCATCGCTCAGCGGTTTTGATACCACCGCTGAGCGGTTAACTCGTTATCGCTGAGCGGCTGTACTTTTTACGCGGAGTAATAAATGATCCGACAGCTTTTGCAGGGCGGCGCCACCATCCAACCTGGCGCCAGCCTGGAGCATTAAATGCGCCGGCGCAAGTGGTTGTCGACGTCCATCCACTGAGCGGCCAAGGGTGCTCCGCTCAGCAGTGCTTTGTCTCTAGTGCGCTGAGCGAGCCTGCTGTACCGCTGAGCGGTCTTGCTCGAGTTTTCCTCTTTAAGCTCTTTTCCCGTTTTGCCCTCTTATTCCATTCTTCTATGGGATTATTCCTAATTAATCTGCTTGCATCCATCTTTCAAAATATATTAGAAACCTACAAAATACGGGGAGTTCATTAGATAATTCTTTAAAACCTAAACAATTAAATGCCTTTTTAAATGAGCAAATTTGCGTATTTTGGGCACTTAACAGCTGCTCAGGACTAGCAAGGATATTAATAACGAGTAAGGATGTAATATAACTATGACACATAGAGATCCCTGAGTGGCCTGGATCATAAATGAGAACAATAAGGTTCCCAGAACCTAAGGTTTCCCACTGAGAATGCAAAGTTCTCACCCCACTCGTTTATGACTTCAGGGACTAACGTCGAACAGAGGAAGGAACAGTACTGGACCGACACTTGGGGTAGACGCGTACGAGAAGACTAGTCATAAAAAGGTTTAGCAAGGGTTAAAGAAGAAATGTTCGTATTAGCCCTTAAGATAGGATTGTAGAATAATGTAACTAAAGTACCAAACTATGTGTGTGTATGGAATCTAATACAGCTTATGTAAATTATTATGATGTTATTTGATTGACCACTTGTTTGCTTGTTGGTTTAATGTTGTTACATTTGAGAAATTATCCGTAAAGCATAGCACTTTATCGCTTGCATTATAAATTCTATCCGACGCGTGGCTCATATTTTATGTATAAAGATAAAGTTTCAAAATTTTCAAAACGGTCCATATTTTCTAACTAAGAAATATTTTCAAAGTTAAAAGTAGGGGCTAAAGTAACTCCAACCAAAGTAGATAACAACCTAGTGAGCATTTCTTATGACTATAGCATAAGCAGTCAGCTAGGGTGTTACAGTGCTCTTGTGTTTTCAAAGAAGTCCAAAGGTAACAGAATTTAAAAGAATTTTCTAAGAGTGCATGCAAAGAGAATCAGTTTTAGAACCTAAGCTTGAACAAAATTAGGTGTTGATTTATGCATGAAAGACTAAGAGGACTTCAGTGAATTTTTCAGTAAAGAAGATGAGGTTTGAGAGCGAAGAGCTTAGTTAAGATAAAATTAGGGCTTTAACATTACATGTTAGATTTAGAGAAATTCTGAGAAATTATGAGAACTGATTTTGTTTTGGGTATGAACTATATGCTGGGATCTTCAAATTGAAAAAAAAAAAAAAAAAATAATCTCATTTTTGAAATCTACATGAAAAATTGAGTGAGGGTGGTAATTTTCAAAATTTTCGAAGCCCCGACGAATTTTTATGGTAAATTGAGTAAAACGACCTTTTCAGGCGAAAAAGGGAAAAACGAGAATTTTAAAAATAAGGGTTGAAAATCTGGGATGGCTTTTATGAAAATTGAGTTTAGAGCTATCAAAACCGTTGGAGTGAGGTCTTGGGCCCTTTAGGTTTTTGATAATTAAAATTCTAAAGAAAATAAGAAATTTTGGGTAAAAACGACTTTTTGGGTAAAATTGGAATTTTGGGAGTTTGAATTAAAACTTTGAGTTTGTTTTTGTGAGGAATGAGTTTGAGAGTGCAAAAGGAAGCAAAGTAAATAAACTTAATGTAACATCCCGATTTTTTCCCTTTACAAAGATTACGCATAATTAACAAATTCGTGTAGTTAAGAGTGTCTGTAGAAGTTATTCTGTTTAGTTTTTTGAAAATCTGATGACACTCAAATGATTCCTCTTAACCCTTAG
>QANU01052205.1:0-109290 GCA_003254905.1 Nissolia schottii
AGTGGACAAAGTTTATAAAAATTAGTTCACATACATGTGTACACATACTTTTATACATTTTAAACCATAAATTTTACATCTATGGATATTACTTAATGCATAGTTAAGTATTTTTGTAGATTATGATATTAGATTTTTAGTGCACAAACATTATATGAATATGTACGCAAACATTATATGCTCTTGTGCACAAACATTTAGCACTTGTTCACAGCACTGTGATTTTATTCAAACATAAATAAGTTCACAATCATTATACATTTTTAGTGGACAAAGTTTATAAAAATTAGTTCACATACATGTGTACACACAGTTTTATATATTCTAATGCATAAATTTTACATCCATGCATATTACTTAATGAATAGTTAAGTATTTTTGTAGATTATGATATCAGATTTTTAGTGCAGAAACATTATATGAATATGTACACAAACATTATATGCCCTTGTGAACAAACATTTCGCACTTTTTCACAGCACTGTGATTTTATTCAAACATATCAGATTTTAGTGCAGAATCTTATATATGTGATTTTAGTGCGGAGAGCATAAAGTATTCGCAGGAACAGATTGGAGAAAGTGAAGAAGGCTGAAAATCACAGAGAATGGAGAGAAAGGAGAAGACGAGGCGAAACGGAGTGAATAAAGAAAGTGAAGAGATGGAAGAAACATGAAGGGTTTCTCTGAATAGGAAAGGAAGTCGAAGTGGAAGCTGGAAGCGTGGCGTCACGCGCGTTTTGATGTGAGTGGGAGAGAGAGTGGAGGAGCGGTTATTTTGAGGGACCCACCGTATTATAATACGGATGTATGTACGACGTATCATTATTGGGTGTACATGTAGCATCACTGTAAAGGGAATGAAGTATTTCCCACAGACAAAAACAAAATCATTAATTAAAATTTAAAGCACATGTACAGCACACACAACAAACTGAGAACAGTTTCCCTGTACTGTACTGTACTGATGGAGTCAAGTTTTCCCCTATTTGTAGCCACTAGCTGCAGCCACACAGTGCTGTCTGTTATTAAGTCTCTTCGTGGGCCTAAGCCTACTTGGGCCTCCGTAAATGTATCACAAAGCTATGTTACTGTGGATTAAGCCCATCAGAAGGTGATTTACTTGCTGAACCTGTTTCGTTGGTGGGCCTATGAGAAGCTTACCACCAGGCCCAACTTTGGACATCCTTTCGAAACGTCCACAATTATGGCAAATGCTTTTTTTTAATGCATGGTAAATACATGTATAGCCTCAAGAGCTTATGAAAAAACATTAAACATGGAAATTACATTTGAAGGCAACCTTTTTTGGGTATTTGTCCACCTTCCTCACCTTTTTTTTAGAGAAATGTTAATTTTAATCATTGGCTACACAAGATCGTGTTGAGTCACTAGTTATTAATGATTTAACCATTTAATGTAATCTCAAAGAACATAACTCATTTTGCTATGACTCAAAACCTCATCCAACTGTGGATTATGTATGTAAATTTATCGCATTTTGGTTACGTCCTACATGTGTGAACAATCCCTACGAGGAGGTGATATAAACATTTAATTGTGTGATAAGTCCCTTTGATATAGGCTTATATGACAAAACAATGAAAGTGAGATTGGAATGGTTATTAAAGCTAGTTTATTGTAATAAGGCAAATCTGTCCATTTTGGTCTCTATCTTTCCCACTATTGTCTATTGATCTTATCGCCGTTTAGCGAACCGAATTTGGCAATTTTGGGTTATCCTATTGGTGTGGTCCAGCCCACTACCCCATTCACTATCTACCCTACCGGGTGAAAAACACGATAATTTATTTAAATTCGGCTTTTCATTATTATGATTTTTTTATGATTCTTATATATATGTGTGTGATTTTTGTGTGATTTTTTATCTATCTCTCTATGCTATTTATTTTATCAATTTTTTATAATTTTTATAACTAAATTTATCAAAATTTGTTATTATTTCATATTCTATAAGATTGTTATAATTTTTTTATTAGTTAAATCATTGAAAGAATTAACTTGTAAGAAGTTTAGAGATTTTAGAGATTTGTGAACTATTTCAGTTTCTCTCGACAAATATTGTATTAAAAACAATTAATTTATCGCATTAAATCATAGAATTCATCAATATGTCATATTAGAACATGAAATAATAACAAAATTCGATGAACTTAGTTATAAAAATTATCAAATATCGATAAATTAAATAACATAAGGTATTTATCCCATAGGATAGGTGAGAACCCTCACACACATATAAATTAAAAAAAAATACATCAAATCTAATGTAAATAAAAAGCAAAAATACTATGCATTCTGAATTAACTTGGTCTGTAAATTTGTTCTTTGTCTAAAGATTATCAATGTTTTCTTTCACATTGAAGACTAACACAAAAAATACTATAATTTGAATAATGTATTATATCTTTTTTAGCCATATATCAGATCATCTTTATCATTTGTAACATCCTATCATATAAAAGATGATTATGATCACCTCAAACAATACAAAATTACAATCATTATTATTTTTCTACCAAAAATACCGTCATCATCATCATCATCATTATTATTATTGTCGGGATTATCTATCCTGGCCAGTTGCCCAGCCCACGCACCCTATCTCATAGTAGAATCAAATACTGGTTTTAGGTTTCATGAAAAAAATAGTTGGTGGAAAGGTTATCAATTTTATTATTGAGTTAATATCTTATTTGGTCTCTGTACTTTACACCTGTGTCTTAATTAGTCCTCTAACTTAAAAAAGTGATAGGTTAGTCATTGGACTTTGTAAACATTGGATTCGTTTGTCTTTACTCCATGTCCCAGGAGGAAATAGTTAAATTATTCATAGACTACTTAGGGTAATATTATGAATGTTCAGGGACTACTAAAGACAACCAGAGACTAGCATGTCACTTTTTAAGTTGAGAGAATAATTAGAACAATAGTATAAATTCTAATGACTAAATATGATATTAACCCTTTATTATTTGAACATGTGAAAATGTGTTTATACTTTATCACAACTCTCACATATATTATGGGGCTTTATAAGAAGTGAGCCTGATAATATATTCTTAAAGAAGTGATAAAATATAAATATATTTTCATATATTGAATGAAAATTTTTTAAAAATTATTTGTGATCAGGTATGAAACTCAAACCTTTTAATTAGTAATATTGAGTTTTAATGGATAACTCATGGATAAGGATCAAATGGCCCTTTACTTTTTAGATGCTCAATCTTCACATATAAGGCAAACCTTAAAATAAAAAAAAAAATCAGACATAATGTATGTCCGTTATGTTTCGCATTGACTTGTTTAGCGTTTGAAGCAACAATAAAGAAACCATTTATATATAATATAATATAATATTTGCTGCAAGATCAAGTTGCATAACAACCCTCCCCCAAATGCTTGATATCTATCTTCGCTGGCCCGAGTTGAATTAGGGTCCCAACAACCCAAAAGTCCTCTCTACAGTTCTGCTGAAGTTTAGCTTAGATGATGTCGCATACAATTCTTTAAAAAGTCAAGATGTTGTAACTTTTGAAATTGTGTATATTTGTCGATTACCTCACACAATTTATGTAGTTTATATAGGCGGTCACAAAGGGGTGCAATGCAGATTTTTTGGCATAAATAGGATGGTTGTAAAGTTCATATTTTTTAAATCATCAAATTTTGACTAAGCAGGTTTGCCAGGAAGAAGTTAGACAAAGGAACATATCACATCGACGTTACTTTTGCGTATTTGATACTTAACATTTGCTTACTGGCTAGCTGTTCCAAAGTACAAAGCATATGCCCCTTTCATGTACATAAAATATCACTCACATGGTTTTTGAATATACTCCAGCAAGACCCATAAATGGAGAGTAGAGATTAGACCTGACAAACTTAACTAAACCAACCAAAAATAAAAATAAAAATTAGCAACTCCAAGCTAACATCAAACAACAAACATATATAGAGCTATACTACTACACACAATCACCACGATCAATGCAAAGTCCAACATAAAGTAAGACACCTTTCCATTCTAAAAAAAATGGTTAATTATTATGTAAAAGATATCTGGTCTCTTATAGCCCTCTAATGCGAGATAACCCCATTATGGCATTATGTAAAGCCAAAATACCTGACAGCATTATACTACCAATTTGATCTAATAACAAATTATACTACTGATTAACTATATATCCTAGAAAATTGGAGATGTAATAAAATAACAAGAGTTGCTATGGCACTTCTATATGGATATTATGAAAAAACGTACAAACTAATTTTTAAATTTAGCTTATTTACTAGTTGTCATTGTGAAATTGAAGTTAATATATTCAATATTCAATTTTTTAAAGTTGTTTTACTTGATCTCTTTTAGTCGGTAAACAAATAAAACGATATGTCTTTTAAGTTCTCGATCTCAAATTGGAAAAAAAAAATGGACTTGAGAGCTTTTGCAATATATCTTTTAAATTGTTGAATAGGTCTGTATGCGTAGAAACACACTTTATTAATTTAATAATAAAATCTTTTAATTTAATTTATGAAATAAAAAGAATTTAAATCTCACGTTGTGAACACAACAAAATCAAAGTTCTACTTAATATAATAAAATATTATTCAATTGCAATACCCATCAACTTAATTAAGCTTTTGAAAAACTTAATTTTATGACATTACATCATAGCTGCTTTCTTTTCCCTCTCTATCTTTATAAACATTACTAAAACTTCAACCTAAAAAGAACTTTTACATGACATATAAACTCATTCAATTAATTTTTTGTTACGTATCTCCCAGTCTTAATACATGCTTATGTACTAGTGTCTTTGCCAATCTATCCAAAATAATAATAATAATAATAATAATAATTTGTTAAACATGGAGTAGTGAGCTATTGATTTTGTGTTAAGAAATTCTAAAATCAAATATAAGCTTTAAAAAGGTGAGAATCTTTTATTTCTGATCACCACGAAATCGAGTCTCCAAACACATGCTAGCTTGTACAGAACAAACAAAACTGGATAAGAATGGATGTTGGGAGAAAGTGATATAAATATAGTACTATCTTGTCTTCTACAGTTCCTTTGCTCAAGCTACAGCCATAGCTAGCCTCCAAGGCCCCTTCCCCTCGGATAGAACCACGGGAAGCTATATCTAACCTACTAAGTTACTAATTAATATCTTTGAAGGACGTTGACAAGGTCTGAAGATTGGCTTGTGATATCTGTACTCTTAAATTTATTGTCTGAGACACTAAAAAATAATTTATGAGATTCGCGTTTAAGCATATATATTCACATGTACACCTAATTTTATATACTTATACATACATCATTAATAATGTACAAACTTTATTATTACGAATGCACAAATATTACAATACTCTCAACTATACTTAATTAAGTGCACAAACATTATATGAGTTAAAACACAAACTTTATGTATATAAATATAAGATATATGTATAGTGTATAATTTTTTGTGTACGTGTAACAGAACTCCTATATTCCATCTATTTTCCCCAGATATATATTTCATCCGTTCTTTTATAAATAAAAGTCTACGTTATTTTCTTGATCCTCGTGTTTTGCCCTAAACTGTGGAAGCATGCCTACAAATTCGAAAATTTAACTTATCGAAAAATATACTTCATTTCAAACTTAAGCATTGATTGGATTTTATCTAACAACTTCCTACTGAAACCGATCGAGTAGATGGAGTTAACAAACTTTCTACTTAATTATTCTACTTATAAATTCTTAAATATAAAACAAATATATATATATATATATATGTTACAGTGTCTTATATACATAAACACGGTTGACGAAGGATCTTCTAATTAATCAATCATTAATTGGGAATTGGATTTATTTTCTCCTCAAAGACGAAGCAATTCTGCAAGGAACGGATGCTACTAATGTTGAGAAAGAGAAACACGTATGAGGCAAACAAGCATTAGAAATCTCTTCCTATAATTGAGCTTTATATATAACTTTCTATACCAATTTTTTCGTGGCTAATATGGGAATTCTTTCACTGTTGAAGCATTTTTAAAAAAGAGAAAATGCATGAAGAGTTGCCACTACGGACTAGCACGGACCACATCCTCGTACCGCAAAACTTTGCCGACACGTCTCACTTCTGTAGATTTCTATTGATATTATATTATAAAGGGAGCAGGTCAACACATGCACCACAAAATTTCAAGCGTTTAGATTTATTATCTCTTATTCTATACTTAATATATATATATATATATATAAATAAAAATAACTAACTTTTGTTCTATCTTAATTCTATTTAATTATTTTCTTAAGTTCATTAATTTTTTTTATATTCATTATTATTTGTTATTCATATATTTTTATATATGTATTTATTTTGTCCACTCAACCCATATATAATATCTTAAAAATTACTAGCTCACTAACATCTTTTATTTTTATTATAATTAAATTTTCTTTTAATTGTATTAATTTTTATGAAATAAAGAATGTGCCATGACTGGCACGTAATTGTCTATCAAGCCGCTAATTAATATATAAAACAGGATACATCACTTTAATCATCTGTCATGTCCATTTTCTATAATTCTTAAAATACTCATAAATTTTTTTTTACACAAATAAAAAACTCAATAACTCGCTCGCTAACCTACTAACATATCAATAACCATTCTAAACCCACTAACATTTGTTTTTTTTTAAATATTAAATTATTTATTCAATTATTATTTACTAAATAAAAGATTTTGCTTCTAACTGTCAAACCCACTAGTTATTATAAATCAACTTTCATTATGAAAGAAAAAATTATTGGATAAACACAAATATTTATATACAAACTCAGGGTTAAATAAGTTTTTGCTCTTTAATAAATTTTGATTTTTGATTTTGTATCTAGTTAATTTTTTTTATTTGAGGTATCGATATAAAAAAATTGGTTTTAGTCCTTAATATTAAATTGAAACGTTAAAGGATGATGTGACAAATAAAAGTTAAGTGAGTTATATTGTAATTTAATTAAATTTGGTTAAACTAATTTTTAAATGTGATCAAATCAGTTAAATCGAGTTTAAATTATGATCAAATTGGTCTATGATTAGAATCAATTTGACCATGTTTGATTAATTTCATAATAATTAAAATTTAATTTAACCATGTTTCACTAAATTATAATGGAGTCAACCTAATTTTAGTTTGTGACATCATCTCTTAACACTCTAATTTAATGTCAATGAATAAAATCAAAAAAGAAATTAAAAAAAAAACTTATCAACACTCAATCCAAAATCAAAATTTAACGAAGTACAAAATTAAAACTCGCTATTTATCATATAACAAAAATTTATTTAACCCATCAACTTATATAATAGTCTTATTTTCTTCTTATTGCACTTCATTTTCTTTTGGTTCTTTCACTTTCAGATGTACTGGTCTCTAGATCTTGCAAATCCTGCTAATGTTGACAGCCCCACTAGTGGCATGTTACTTTCATGTTAGTGCGCGGTAATATCGACAAATTAGAAGGTTTTCCACCAAGGAAATTAATTGGATTATGTAGCCCAAAAACGAAGTCAGATTTTATTTTATTTTTAATTTAATTTCTTAAATCTTTCTCTATGCTGATTAAAATTTATTTAGTCCATTATATATTATATAAAAATAAAAATAGTATGTAGATGAAGCTCTTTTCAAATTCATTTTTAAGTATTTATTGTATATACTTTGATCAACAAATACTATTCTAAATAATAACGATTGCCAAAATAGTTTAAATATAAGGCCCACTGATCAAAGCTCCACTATTCATTTATCTTATACATCATCTTTATTTTATTTTTCAGCACAAAAGTTATTTGTCACTACCGTGAAATGAAATCATTTCCGAGCTTTCTTTTTCAGTCATTCTAAACTTTCCACTTTAGACTTTAGTATATTAAGTCCATCCTCCTTGAATAATAGGGCAAATCCTAGTTAATTAAAACCATGCTTTGGAGGGTGGAAAAGATGTCCTTCTGATCGTATTGAATTATGCTCAATAATGACCATCCAACTTAAAGTCAGTGTAAATTGAAATGAGGCTCAATATGGTAGTAAAGATATTAACACTCAAGATGTGATCAATTAAATTTCAAGTATAAAATCATTAAGCATAATAGCGTGTGACTACAAATGATAAAAAAAAATATGATATTAATCTTAGAAAACTGTCAACCTAAAACAATTTTAGACTATATATATCATTCAAGGCTCCCCTGTTCCTTTTTGCCTGTTGTTTTTTGATTTGTTGGGTTTAATGTTTTGTTTATCTATTTGGAAACTTTGTTGGTTTTATAAACTACTGCTATACTCGTTTTGGGCTCCTCCCCTTCTTGGAGTTGGTTGAGTATTATGTTTTATCTATAAAAAATCGTTCAATTATATAGTCTTTTAAACTATGCTAAATATGAAAATTAACTATTTTTATTAATGTGATAATTGCTTTTAATTCATAATGCGTCAAAATTACTTTTTTGCTATACGAATATCCATGACTTTGGTCACCCCAAATTATATATATATATATATGCATAAACATGCTTGCCTCAAAATTAAAATAAATCTTAGGATTCTGCATGTTTATATACCTTCCATGGTAGGCAAGTAAACAGTAACCAAACGGTAGAGATTCATAGCTTCTATCCTCCGCGAAGATAAAGGCGTAGATATAAGATAACCAACTGACCAAGGGCATGTGAACCCATGCTTAGACCTAAAAGCACAATTAAAAATGTGACACAGCTCACTCCCTACCACCTAGACTCATAATTCAAGTCTCAGACTCCCATACGATAATAAATATTTTAATTATTAGTTATTCCATACTCTCGTGATACTATACTAACATATAAAAGATGTTTTCTTCAAGTTATTCATCAAAATGAGATTTTTGATATTAAGGCGGTCAACCAATGGGATTTTCTTAGAAGAGGTTTTCTTAGAAAAGAAAGGAAATAAAAATTTTCAATTAATTTTTTTAATTAATAATATTAAGGGTCATCTTTTGCTATTAATTAAAGAGCTGATACATATACATCATATAAACTATAAAAAACAAAAAAATTAATGGCGAAGAACTTTTTATATAAAAACCAAATTGAGGAGATATAAAATTATTAAATTATCTCAATTTATCAGCTTAAATTTTAGTTATTTTTTTACGATTAATTGGTAGTGGGTTCAAGTCTTTCTATCCATATTTCACTTATTTCGGGAGAGATGATTTGAGATTTCATATCTTTTTAAAAAAAGGAAAAATAACTAATAAGTACCTTTAAGATAATTGGTTAAGAAATTTAAAGTGAATATGTTGCATTGAAAATGTAAGTATTTGAAGTTATCAATAAATTAAATACTTTAAAAATGCTCAAATCTTTTTAAAGACAGTTCTTAATAAAACTCTTTTTCTTAAAAACTTTGAAACACAAACGTTGATATGACACAACATGGGACACACAATACGCTAACTTCAAAAATTTACTTATATATATATATAATTCAAGATTTATAATAATATTCTTATTTTTTTATTCATGTCAAATTACCAAATTTTGATATTTTGTATACCACTTTAAAAATATACGGAACATTCTAAATATATAATTTCATATGATAATACTTACTAATTTTTATAAAGGTTCATGTTCATATTATAATAACTTAGCATTTAAAATATTTTTTGTTCGAATACGGTCCAAACACAACTAACAAACTTTCAAATATAACCTAAATAAATACGTCTGAACATGATCAATTATAATCTTCTTTTTATTCGAAAGTTTAGATGAATTTAATATTTATCATCCTACCAAAATTAGAAAAATGTTTAGACACTTTTAAACCCATTAAACACTTGCATTGTACTAGTATTTTTGTGCACCGATGTACATAGTGTGACAAACATTTAGATATGATAATTTTTTGAAGTGTTCGTACTTCATATTTCAAAGCTTAAAAATGAAGAATAAGAGTTTTCCATAGAGTGAGATTCTTTACTTTAGTTATTGTTTCGTCTTGTGAAGTATGAGGTCAGATGCATTGGTGCCTTGACCATTTCCTTAGCTTTATCCAACTTGTTTGACCTCCTTATTCTCTCTGAAGCATTAGAGGGTGGATTTGCAAGACACTTTGACGCTCTGATGAATAACGTGAGTATAATAAAGTCTCTATGCAAATAGATAACATACTTAAATAGTGTAGAGTTCTCCATATTTATAGATGAGAATGGTAACTCTTACTCTCATACCTTCTACGAGAATTTTGAGAGAGTTTGATAGGATTCTAATTGCTCTTATTCAAATTCAAATGAGGGGATAGGCTCAAACGATTTAGGAAGCCCCGTTAGCTTGTCATTCATGACTTGATGCAAGTATAGGTCATAGAGAGAATTGAGTGGACCTTACTTATATGGGTTGAGTTTCTGAGTAATGTGGGTCTTATTCTAGGCTCAAATATTTAGTCTGGTACAAATATTCTTAGAACAATAAAATAAAATTAATATTATTTTTTATTTTATTAATTTAATGATGAAATATGTTATTCTACTCTTTAAAATGAGAGATATTTGCTTTAAATGTTAATACTATATTTAGTTCTTAAAATTTACACTGTTGTTATAGTTGGTCTCTCAATTTAAAAAAGATAATAAATTAATTTCTAATTGTTATAAGTAATTCCTGAACATCATAATATTATCCTATATAATCTCTTTTTTAGGTTGCCTGCCTAGTATCCACGGGTTAGCCTTAACTAATCCGGGTCGACCCGAGTCGCGCACCTGGCTATGGCGGATGAGTCTCCCAGTGGAGATAACTGCGTTCACAAAGTCTCGAACTCTGGACCTTGCTTAAGCGATACCAAGTCACTTACCACTTAGACCAACCCCCGTTGGTTATCCTATATAATGTCTGAACAATCTAATTATTTTCTTATAGAATATAAAATAAAGATTAATAAATTTAACATTTACCATATTTAAAAATTCATTTATCATTTTATTAAATTAAAAAATTAAATAAGACACAAATATAAAATTCAGAACCAAATAAGGTATTTATACGATATTTATCCTCTAGAAGATCTATAACAGGAATGAAAGTATAGAGTTAGATAAGGTAAACAGCAAAGACGCGAATCTTGAGAGCAATATTGAAGGAGGAGAGATGCCGCGTGGGAGGAGTTGTCGGGCAGAAATGGTGCGAGGTATGGGGAAAAGGACAGCGCACACGTGTTCGGTCAAATGAGGACGCGTGGATATGGGATGAATCCGTACATATGTCCCTCTCAATATTCGTGTTTATGGTACGGACAGAGGGTTAAGTGTTTTTGTCGGTTTGTGAAAGGGCCACCATGTCCTTCACAAAGGCCATCTGTCCCTTCTTCCGTGCCATCTCCTCACGTGACTTGCCCCCCCATCTCAACACTTCCAACGAACCATTTCCCCCCTTTTTTTTCCCTCTTTCTTATTTTAACTAGAATCTTTACATAACTGTGTTAATAAATAGTGTTTAGTTAACGACTATCTTTAAAATATTTATTAAAAAAATTTCAAGTGTTATGATTTTATTAAAAAAATAAAATTAATAGAATTTAAATATAAAAAAAACGTAAAAAACATTTTTTAAAATTTTTTTTAGTAAATGTATTGTTAACAAGACTCTAATAAATGATGGATTATATAAATTTCTGATTTTACTCCTTTTCTTTTCCCCCAATAATTGTCCTTCAGAAACGGTGGACCTGAATTGCCGTTCTGCCTGCCCCAGTAGATCACTCCCCAAAAATGAAACTAAATAATTCAAGAAATTAATTCTAAAGTAGCAATAGTATACAGTGAATAATCTTAAGAGATTTTATCCACTAAATTTACACTCATCTAGTGTTGTCATTTAGATAATTTTTAAAATAAAAAAGATAAAACTCAATTAATTTTATTTTTATAATAATATTTAATGATAGTGTATAATTCTTTACGTGGTCACTAAATACAAAGTAAATTTTAATCTTAATTTGCTGTGATTAATAAGAGAAAATTATTCATTATATATAATTCTGAAAACAAGTAAAACCAATTGAATAAATATAACTTATTTTTATTTATTATTACATTATCACTTAATCATAATAATTAAAAAAAAGATTTTTAGCTTACTTTTATTCACATTAGCTTTTGTAAAATTCGTTTATACTATTACTAATGATATATCACAAAGGATAAAATTTAGACAATTTTTTTAATCTCTATTACGTTCATTTCTTCAATTATATAATGATATGTAGACATTTTCTTTAGATAAATGTGCACTTTTAATTTTTTTAATTACTTATTAAAAAAAAGTCCACGTATCATTGTAAAATTTAAGAAATGAATGTGATGAAGGTAAATAATTTGACCTAAATTTTGTCCTATCACAAATATACTGAGCCTTATTTTTAGTCATTACTTATTATTTTTTCTCCTTTAACAAATTTATCGTCGCACGAGGGTAATGTCGCTATATAGACCGATGCATTGGCGGGGTGAAAGGAGGTAAGTTAGAGAAAGTTTTAAGATGTTAACATCATAATCACATGCAGAATTTACGCCTAACCTTGAGCAAGTTAGGGTAATGTCGCTATTTCTCCACTTCATTCTCAGTTCATGTCGGCAAGGATCAATGTACCTGACCTTGAGCATAGGCAAAATGCATCCATGTGTGAAATTAATAGATGCTAATGATGACACATTAAGGTCGTCATGATCTGGCCTACAGTATTGCAATTTCATTCTTTCATTTTTATAAATTAAGTTTGCGTTCCAAATGATTCATATTTCGTGCAAGCAGAACTTCCGATTGTACGCATGATGATGTATTTTATACATTTTCACAAATTCTATATGCACAAAAAATATTGAAATCACAAGTCGATTTCCATAAAGCTCATCACACAATTTTTCATTTTAATTTCTATACAGTATATTATTTCCAAAAGTACAAATGATATCCAAACCACCAGCGTTTGGGATAGAGTTTTCTGGAATATATACGATGGAACACGTGATTTTCTGAATGCGTACGACAATGAATAAATATAACACATCAGGAAGAAAGGACACACGTATGTGGCGTAATCACAGAGGAAACTAGCAAAGAAAAAGCAAGATCAACGGTGGTGGTGCAGTAAGTAATTAAGGGCAAATGTAGCAGCTTGGGGGCAGAAAGAGTGTGGGGTGAGAGTAACAGTGGTATAATATTGACGCAGTCTCTCACGAATTCTACGCATAACGTAACATAACATGGTATCATATTCATATTTTATTATAATAGTTATACGTATTGTTTTATATGCTTGAATGAAAGCTTAAACATATGGAAAAGCAAGCAAATATAATTAAAGGACCATGAAAATATAATAGGACGAAATTCAAATAAAAGAGTTTTTAATAAATAATATACTATTATGTGCAAAATTTCATGGAGTCCTAAGAAGAAAGAGTGAAGGCCACTGCTCGATCTAGTTTATGGCTGCTGCTTCAAGTTTGGCAAAGAGCCTTTGATGCATGGCCCACCCCATCACTCACCCACTCACTACACTCACTGCTCCTTCGTCCTTTTTTCACATGCTTTAGGGCCATGTCACTTACACTCTTTAAAAATCCTCTCAAATTCCGTATATTGCTAGACATGTGGATTATCCTCCGCGTTTGCGTCACCCAATACCATATCCTGCTTCTGTTAGGCATGACATCGATCAATCATTATTATTCATCAACAAAAAGAGAATATGACCAAGGAAGGAATAAGGGCCATATGAATCATGGTAAATTGAGCAAACAAGGAGCTATGCAAAGCGCAGAAAGATAAAGACCTAAACTGGAAAAGCCATTTTTTCCCCTTCTTTTTTATCATCAATGTATTTTTGGTCCTCCACTTTTAATTCTGAATATTTCTATAAAAAAAATAAATATTTGTGGCTCATTTGACTGGTCGCCAATGAAATTGTAGGATCGCTCTTTCAAATATTAGAAGGTCTCATCATCAATTAATATTTATAATTACATTAAACTTTTTTGTAAATAGTTGCTTAATCTTATATTGAAATAGTCGATAAAAATTCAAAAGAACTTTTTAATCTAATTAATATTAACACTCACAATGTCTAAGTGACTCTAATCAATCTTTCAGTCGGCTAATCTTTTTATGTTGCTCGCAATTTTTTATGGAAGATTTCATTAACGGCTTAATCTCAAAGAAGGCAAGCGAATCCACCAGGGAGCTGACTTAGTGCCCGGCTTGAAAAGGTCTAATCTCATTAAAAACTCTCTTAGAAAAATCCAATGAAAAAAATTCAAGAGAAAAAAGAGCATCAAACTTCTCCAAATTCACAGTATATATTAGTGTAGGAATTATAAGAAAATATGCTATCATTTTCTATATGAAGTTTGTGTCCTATAACATTGTTTCTTAACATTTGTGTGATTGATACCAAGTACCAGTTAGTGTGCTTCACGGAACAGGAACAAACGGGATTGGATTATATATCAACGGATATTGATTTGGATATATGGAATTGGATTCCAACGAAGGGAGGTAGCGACAATGCCAATTTCTACATTTGGAAGATAGCTTTCTTGGAAGACTATCCGAGTACATGGTAAATTGAAATTACCAACCCCAAAAAGATGATACCTAAGTAGTAACATAGAATTTATGCAGCGAGAAGAATATATTGGAGTGGTAGTTCTTATAGATGTCTGGCTATCCTCCAAAACATCTTTGTCATTTCAATCGGATTGCTCTACCAAGATGCCTCCACTGATATGTTCAAGTGCACCATGAGCATGACATCTTACAATCCAAACAAGGACTTATTGTCATGTGGTCCAACGATATCAATTTCCAATTGAAATAGAAGAATTATTTCTGATCCCTACTTTTTTTTTTTTTTGAAAATGCACTTCATTGCAAGATATAATTGAATCATTCTATTTCGGTCCAAGTAGTTAAAATATAATAATATTGCTCACTAATAGTCGTGATGAGATTTATTTATTTATTTTTTTAGGTTGCCTGCCCGGTATCCAAGGCTTAGCTTTGACTAGTCCGGGTCTACCCAGGTCGCGCACCTGGCTATGGCGGGTGAGTCTCCCAACTAGGATAACTGCGTACACAAGATTTCGAATTCAGAACCTTACTTAAGCGATATCAAGTCGCTTACCACTTGGACCAATCCCATTAATAAAGATAAATTTATTTATTTATTTTTATCAAAGACTAATATCACAAGAAGGGGAAGGAGTGAATTTTAGCCATCAAGTCGTAGCCTCCTAACATGATGTCAAAACAATTCAATCACATAAGAGCGATGTTTCCCCAACATCCCCCCTAAGGCTAGACGGAAATTCTTTGTCTGTAGCTATTTGATGTCCCCATTTCCTTTCCCCTTTAACTAGGGGATGCCACGTGTCTGCTCAAAAAAATACTATTGAGTATATTTATTTATCTTAAAGAAATACGTACAAATTGTATAAGATATATATTTTTAAAGTAATTTGAGTAGATACCGAAGTTACTTGGACATACTTACATGGTAATGGAGACGCCTTAAAGAAAGCTTTAATGTTGAATTCTTATTGTAAGCGAGTGGCGGTGAAATGTATCTGTAAAAATACTCTCACATTCAAATAAACATAAAGATTTTGGATGTGTATTTGAGAGTGAAAACGAGTGAAAATAAGTGACATGAAATAATGTTTTTTTATAAGTGAGTTAAATTTGAAATGTGAAGAAATTAAATAATGATTTTCCTTTATCAAATAAACTTATCTTACCCTATTTATTTTAGAGTTGGTTACACAGTCATTAAGCTCACGAGGAGAGCATATCGCTTTCTCCTTAGTTGGATTAGGCCAAGTCGAGTTCAAGATCTTGTGTTTATAGCCTTGGGAATGCCCAATAACTACTTTCTCTTAGACTTGTGTAACGATCTTGTTTTTATGTAAATATTTTGAGACTCTCCTCTTAAACGGACAAGTGTAGATAAGTGAGGTTAGTTCCTACTCTTTTTTTAGTAGGCCTTTTGAATTCTAGTCATTAGTGCTAACACATTTGTTGATTAATTAATGAAAATCTTTCACGTGAAAAAAGAAAAAAAGAAAAATAGTCAGAATGCATTTTTTTACCAACTTGTATTTTCATTATCATCGAATAAATTCAACTTGTTATGGGTAGTTTTCGTCAGAGGTTAAATGTAATGCTATGATGAATGTGTTGAAAAGAGATAAGGGCGAGTTAAATCTCATAATCGCGAATCAACTAACAGGATAGGACCGTAAATATAGTGGCACGATGTGATAAATACAATTCCAAGTCTCATCATAGCAAGCGTTACTTTCTTAAAATCTTACTCTCTAAGTTTTCAACCGACGAAAAGGAATTCAATAACATGCCTACCCACATTAAACTCGTATGACTAACCTTAAAAGGGCAATAAATGAAACAACACTCTGTCCTTGCCCATCGGTTTTACTAACTTTTAATTTTAACTCAGCTATTGAGCTTAATTACTGCGTTCTGTTCCCCCACCCCCGTTTCCCCCTACTTTTGGGTAAGAACAGCAAACCAAAACCATGTCCACTTTAAAAGTGTTTTACTTTTAAGTATACTCTTTGTTAAGAAATTTTAACTAAAATGTTTCAAGAATTTGAATACTGTAATTTCAAAATTGTTGTCAGGGGCGTAAAATGTTCGGTGGTAATTTTATGAAATTTTCAGCGGTTATATTTATACTGATAAATTAAAATGAATTAAAATACTAATACAGATTGTGGCGTATAATACGGTCCACCGCTATGGGAAAGACGAGGGGCGTTTGGTCATTTAAACGGGTAGGTGACCATCCAATGGCTACACCCGTTGTGTTCATCTACGTGGCAAACCAGGACGATACCTGTCACCCGGACGAGCGCCGTGACGGTGAGAAATAACACCCCCACCCTACTTAGCAGAGTTTAGAGTTCACTGTTTCTTTTAAACCCAACCAGCGTTAAGTTTGGGGTAACCAAACCATGGTTAACAAAGTCCCTCTACCGATGCAGTTTATAAACCATGCCGGAGAATGAGCATACAACGAATGCAAACAAAATCAGAGCCAAAGGCATGATGCTAGGGGAGCCCCACCGCGCCAATCCGACGGTCCACGTGCCCCCTTGGCCAGCGCTCCTCGACGATCCAACGGCCGAGATATTCTCCCCTTTTCCACTCTCCGCCGTCGTTTCCGTACACTCCGACTCCAATGCCGCCGCCGGGGACTACTCTCCCTACTACATGCAGGAAGCTCTAGTGGCTCTGCAGCGCTACCTCCCCTCCGCCGACGCGGACGCCGATTCCGACCCGGAGGCCGTCGACGCTCCGGTGGACGCGTACTCGTGCGACCAGTTCCGCATGTTCGAGTTCAAGGTGAGGCGCTGCGCGCGCGGGAGGTCGCACGACTGGACGGAGTGTCCGTACGCTCATCCCGGCGAAAAGGCCCGTCGCCGGGACCCGAGGAAGTACCACTACTCCGGGACGTCGTGCCCCGATTTCCGGAAGGGAAGTTGCAAGAAAGGCGACGCGTGCGAGTACGCGCACGGCGTCTTCGAGTGCTGGCTCCACCCTGCCCGTTACCGGACTCAGCCCTGCAAGGACGGCACTAGTTGCCGGCGGAGGGTCTGCTTCTTCGCCCACACGCCGGAGCAACTCAGGGTCCTACCGCAGCACAGCCCCCGCAGCGTCGATTCATACGACGGATCCCCTCTCAGGCACGCGGCGGAGTCCTCGTGCGCCAAGGCGCTTCCGTTTCTCTCCTCTCCGGGATCGGCTTCCCCGGCGGATTCTCCTCCGATGTCGCCTGTGACTCGGTCGCTGGGCCGGTCCTTGGGCTCAGCGCCCGGGAATGTGAGCGAGATGATGGCTTCTCTGCGGAACTTGCATCTCGGTAAGGTCAAGTCTCTGCCTTCTTCTTGGAACGTTACGGTCGGGTCTCCAGGGTTCGGATCCCCCAAGGGACCCGTGATCCGACCCGGATTCTGCAGCTTGCCTTCTACGCCTACCGAGGGTGCTCCGGGTCGTGGCGGAGTGAACTATCTGGATGCGTGGGACAGGAGTTGCTGCGAGGAAGAGCCGGTGATGGAGAGGGTGGAGTCAGGAAGGGACATTAGGGCGAAGATGTTTGAGAAATTGAGCAAGGAGAATTCTCTTCGTAGATCGGGTCAACCCGGTGGAGCCCCGGATGTTGGGTGGATCTCGGAGCTGGTGCAGTGAGAGGGGCGCCGGTATCTTCTTTTTCTTCGCTGTTAATGTTCTGATGCCATTTTGGGTTTTCTCTTCAGTATGTGTATAGAAGAAACTTGAATCGCTGTAAATATCTCTTATTCTGGAAGGTTTATATCATCATTTTTGGGGGGGGGGGGTTTTCTCTGAACATATCAACACAACCAAGCAAGCACGCACTGATTTGGCAGATGAAAATTCTCCTAACCTTTTGTATAGGTATCAGATCAGAACAAGAATTATTATATTATTATTATTATTATTGTTGTTGTTGCTGCTGCTGCTGCTGCTGTTATCATGTGTTAACTTATGTGTTTAGTATTTTGACTCCTCATTCATGTACCAATCTGCAATTTCGTGCCAACTGTTTATGTAACGTCTATGTATATTTTATCAAAACCTTGGTTGTTTTGGCCACTATTTCCCTTCCTCTGCCCTTTCCGTTAATGAAAAATGATCTATCTAATGGGATCCTTTTTGTACAAGTATTACTAATTCTTTGTACTAGTTTCTGTCTGCTTGCAAGTAAAACTGCCGTGTCTCTCTGGAATTTATTGTACGTACATATGATATATCAGTCATGTTTATAAACAATTTTGGGCGAAATGGTATGGTAATGGTGGGAATCTCTGTGCAAGTAACGAGTGCACAATCCAGATATCATGAGTCCTAACAATCAGCGTAGGATGCAATTTGACAAGTGCAGAGGTGGCTGGGTTGTGGACTCCGCATACAATTGCTCACATGATCGAAGAGGGGTCGTTACATGCCAATGTTATGTTTGATCTGAAACCTGTGCATTATATATACTATTTAAATGTCGATGATTCATTTTTCATTTTCCGAAGATGAGCGGGTTTGTCTTTGGAGGCTTTTTTGTTGGGTCATCATTTGAGGTTTCAAAAAATGCGAAATTAAACAAACATGCTAGATTACTTGCTAAATCACGGAGCACTGCGTGGCAAGGGGTGCCCAAGAAATATATGGCATGCTGTGTAAATATCCATGGATTTGATTACCTTATCCTCTCAACTATCAAACAAAATGTAATTCTATAAAGATTTACTAAGAAGTCAAAAATTGAAAGGGTAAAATGGTAATTTTACACGAGATATGCGAATGGTAGATTTGACGCATTGGCATTTAACTAAATTTGTCATTTCCTGTCAATATTTTTAACATGTAAGAGCTAGTTTGAGAAAGAGATAATTTTCCTTTTGGATTAACGTACATAATAAATTAGTAGACGTTTTTTTGCTGGGCTTGATTTTGTGGAAAGAAGTGTGTTATTTGCACTTGTTAATGTGTGTGATATTGTGTTATATGTATACATAAGTGTAAATGACTTTTTTTTAAATTTTATGCTTGGAGATTGCGTGCATGTGGTGACAAAAAAAGTGTGGGACCGAATCCATCCAATTATACAGCCTTCAATTGACAAGAGCAATTGACATCAATGGCTAATTCAAGTTTGGAGTAGATTTTCCCTGACAAGCTATTTGAGGATGTATGGTCCCTTTTTTATTGCTGTTTGGCACATGAATATATCATATATGTAGTCCTTTCTAGCTGATATATTTTTTAAATTAAAAAGTGACTTTTTTAAATGGATATATGTGCGGGTTTAAAACTTGTAAATGAAACACAAAATAAAAATTGTGGCGTTAGTTTTACTCAATAAGGCCGGCCCAATTTTGCGTCATTTGTTGAGGTTGCGTAAATTTTTGACAGCTTAAAAAATTAAGTCAATTCAGACCTGAAGAAAAGAAACTAAAGTTGATAGAAAAGAAAACGTAAGCGGTATTACCTTATCGGACTGTGATACTAGAATAATGCATTTTCTTTTTTCAATATTTTAATTAAAAAGTAAAATTAGTATTTCAATGTATTATCATTATGATGGTATTATAGGTTTGGTGTTTTATTATATTAAATAAGATTGTACCAATAATTAGTTAAAATTAAAAATGTGATTGTGTCGATGCTTAGAAACTATAAGTTTCAATTATTACCATAATTTTTTTTGCAATCACAAATGTTTTCTTATTGTTATCACAATTTATTTACCGTCTGTTATTATTACAATATAAATTAATATAAAAAATAAATGGAAAAGAGATAATAATAATTTTAATAATTAAAAAAAAACTGAAAATAGACTTGACTTATAACCGAAGGAAATCAGACTTATAAGTTCGACAAAAAAAAAAGTAGCATTAACTAGGTTAAAATGTAATTACATTTATTTTCCATTCCTTTCTTTATTATGAGCAAGGGAGATATATTTTTGGACAGGTTTGAATTGACTTAGATGCATGTGAAGTGTGAACTCTCTATCTGCACCTCAACAAGCATGGTACATAACTATCATGCTACGAGACATCATTGAAAATACTCGTCAGTAGCTGTGGATTGAATGATTCAAAGGCAAAGCCCATCATAAAATATCATGCTGGATAATTTAGATTTCTCTTGAAGCTTTTGATTTTTTTTCTTTTTTCTTTTAAAATATAATCATTATCCTGTTCTTATAATTTAAGATGCGCTTAAGTTTGACTCTTTGTTTTTACTAAAGAAGTGGACGGATGAGAATCTAACACAGACTCAAAATAAATATAACGTAGAAGCTACCAACCCAACTGAGAGTTCTGTAAATTTGGCTCCTTTTTTAATATTTATATCTTGAATGTTTAAAACTCCATATAATTTGATATTTAAATGTTTATGGTATTTTTTATGATACACTACTAAAAATGAGATGTGTTAAATGGCTCGACAGTTTCTCAAACGAAACTGCTCGACAAGTAACGTGACATATTGAGAATGGTAAGAGGAAAAAAAAAAGGTAAAAATATAAAGGATGAGGAAGAAAGTGTGAAGATAAACACATTGTCTAGCATTTCCCTCAAATAGTTTGTCATGCTAAACATCTTTTTCCATTAAAAATCAATGTGTTAATAAGTCAATTATATTATTTATGATGAAATTCTCGTAACATTTTATTTAATTTTTCATAAAATAAAAAATGTGTTATGCATGTAAAATCATATTATAAAAGGTGATTTCTTTCATTATCCCATAATTAAATACCTCATGCTACTTATTTTATCTACTTTTAATAATTTTGTAATTAAATTAATCAAAATTTGCTATTATTTTATATTTTATATGACTGTAATAAACTTTTCATTAGTCAAATCATTAAAAAAGTCAACTTATAAGAAATTTAGAGATTTGCGGAACATTTGATTCTGTAATGCACCTCTTTATAAATATTGTATTGAAAAATATTAATTTATCATATTAGATCATATACATTATTAATATGTCATATTAAATTATGAAATGATAACAAAATTTAATGAATTTAATTATAATTTTTTTTAAAATAAATAAATTAAATAACATTGAATATTTATTCTAGGAAGAAGATGAAAAATCACACTTATAAAAATCAATTGGTTTAATTAGGTATTTAATGGATTGGAAACAAAGGAGATAGGAGAGAGGGTGTACAGAGTGGGCATCAAACAAAGGGCATTGTAGCATCCCCGGGCTGATGGATGACTGTTGGTTCTGAGGCAACAGGCTTTGGCTTTAAAAGGTAAAGAGATATTGTTGGAAAATGAATTATTAATACCACTTCAACAACAACAGACAAGATCATACAGGGGGTTGTTGCACTGCACTTCACTTCACTTTGGTGATAAGATTACGATGGATGATAGATTTGACTAATAAAATAAGTTACTCCCCACCCAAGGATACAGCACCACTATAGCATACATTAATATAATAATATAATATAATCCAAGTCCATCCTAGATAACGTCTTTGAGTCTTGAAACTTGAAAGAGAATAACAATATATAGAAAAATTCTTTGTTTCTCGTCAAGTTAACACACTATTTTTATCATGTGTCTCTTTAAGTGCTTATGAGTCTGATTAAATGAAATTTGTTATGATTATATGTGTATTTAAATTATCTTATGTTAAAAAAAAAACTCTTATTTAATATAATTGACATTATTCTACAAGAAGGAATTTGTTCTAAAGTATGCACCTCGGTACACTCTCTGGATCCTAAAGCTTTGGGATGGGATGAGGGCTCTGGCACGATCGATCTCTGGACTCGCGTTGCGGTAGGTACCTGCAATCTCCAACACTCAAGTAAGCAAGGGTTTTAGGAGTATAGTAAGTGATAATTGGGTGATCTTCATACCTGAGGTACGAGTTACTATATAATCGAGGTGGTTGAGGTTGTTCCGCGTATCACAGTGGTGGGAGAATATCTCGACCCGCATATGGTGGGCTGTCCAGGGATGCCAGGATGGCTAACCCCAAGCAGATAAGATGACGGGAACCTCGGGGTGGCTTATCCCGAGCGGTTACGCGGCTGGGGATCTCGGGATGGCTTATCCCGAGCGGTTACGCGGAAGGGGATCTCGAGGTGGCTTATACCTAGCAAGTAGGACGGGTCCACGGATCTGGGCCTGGGCGGTCGTGTCACTAGGATGAGCCTTTATGGCCCAGTCCGTAACAGAATCCCATCAAGATAATACCACTTTCTTGTGCTTAGGATTGGATTGAATCTATTGATGCCCCCATATCGATATATGGATTTACTGTAGAACCCATCATTTTATTGGCCAATAAATTAAATTAAGGGTTTTTAATTTGCTTACATAGAACAATGCTGCCATGCTGCGGTGCTCGTGGATCACATGCTTTGCATTTAGCCCCGTTCCCAAATGCGCTAAATGCATTGAGTATTTTCCACACTTCAAAAGAAATTTTAAAAGAATTTTTAAAGTGTAATTCAATTCAAAAAGATTTCATCTTGTTTCTTAACCATGTTGATATGGATTTGATTTTCACTCATAAAAATGAAAAATTATTTTTTGACTAACAGTTTACCATTCTATGTGAGCTCTACAAGAGAATTGTCACTATTATCAACCGTGAGCATTGTAAATACATCCAAAAAAACTAAAGCTAATTATGAAATGAGATTTGTTGAAGTCATTATATAAAAACTATCATGATCATATCAAATTGCAAAATGCCCTTTAGATTACTCATTTGACGTTTGTTTGTAATCAATGTTATTTTTCTTAGGGATTATTCCATCTTGACGATTTTCTTTTTTAGAATTTGTAATCCTTGCTCTATTCTTATTCTTGCTTAAGATAAGAAGAGCATAGCTACATAGATTCTCCTTCCTGCGTCTTATCTTTCAATTTTTTTTTACTCCCCTTCTCCTTGGAATGGCGAAGGGGATATATTCGGTTTCTAAACAAGTAAAGTTTGTTTTAAATCTAAGTGGCCTCCTAACTGTAAATTAAAAAGCAGTGCATACTTTTCTGCGTCTGATGATTCTTGTTGGCAAAGTGCTAGTGAATAGTAATGTCACTTACCCAAGGTAATTATTGAACTAGCTAGATTAATATTGGAAAAAATATTAGTAAATTAACAGCCTACTTTTCAACGATGCAGACAAAGTTGTCTGCTTCTTTTACCTAATTAAATAAAAATATATTGGGCATAGTGTTCTTGTATATCTACTGTTGGACCTAAATTAAGAAGGAGAATAGTACAGTTAGGTGTCTTGGGCTATGAGTATAGTTGCTCACCCATTGGGGCATTTTTTGTTTCTACTATTGGACCTAAATTGAGAAGGATAATGGTACAGTTAGGTGTCTTGGGCTATAATTGTAATTGTATCTCCACCATTGGACCTAGCTTGAGAAGGACCACAAATTTTATTGTTTTTTTTTAGTTGTCGAGGGAGTATTTGCTGTTAACAGTGACTAATTTTTCGTTGAGATTTTGAGATTATTGAAGTGAATATATCTTTCCCGACAAACCATTTTTCTACACACACTGCTAGAAATCAAATCACTAACCTCTATTAATTGTGCTGGGCTTTGTTGGTTGTGAATGACAATAATGCACATTATGCACTTAGGTTTCATGGATATAAATTATTGTAGTTGTCTCAGTGGAGAGGCCAGTGATGAACAAACAGTACAGTTAGGTGTCTTGGGCATCGCTACTACTGGACCTAAAATGAGTAGGACAAAAGTGGACTAATTAGGTTTAGTGGGAAATAGATACTCTAGAATGATTCTAAATCTTTCTACTAAATTTATGACAATTTTTTATCGGGAAAGATTAAATTGATGTGAAAAATTAAGACTAAAAATTAGAGGGAAAAAAATTTAGCTTCTTAAATTATAAATCATGTGCATTTTATCATTGACTTAAAAAATGTGTAAACCATCTTCTTATCAATTCATAACAGTACAAATTGATCTTTAAATAATTAAATTACCCTCATCTTCTACCTTTTCTTCTCATCCTCTTTTTCAAGAATGTGAAAGTAATTTGTTCATGCAAAAGTTAATTCCCACATTTTTAAAAATAGACTGTACATGAATTAGAATTCAAGCTATAAATAACTTTTTATCCTAAAAATTATATTTCCTCTTACTTTTTATGTTAAAAGAGTCTATGTATTTATTTATTTTATTTTATTTATTATTATGTTTTCCCAAGGAATCTGTGTTGAAAATCAGACTAAAGGTCATGTTCTTTTAAAAGAAAAATGTTAATTGAATTTAATTAATTTGAATATCATGTTAATCTATACTCCATTTACAAAATTTTATTTAATGGTAAATAAACATGTGAGTAAGCCACTAAAAATGGTTTGCGAGTGAGAATTTTGAGTAGTATGCTTGAAGTTTAGAATTCAAATTTCAGTGTCACCCTTACAATTTCAGATGAATAAAAAAACGAAAATGCTCCGTGTACACCAATATTACATACACCCGTATATACACACCCCCCGTTTTATACCTAATCAATGACAGTTATACGGTCTCTACAATAGACCTTTCTCATTAACACCATCATGCGACCCCTCGATGCGATTTTCTCAACCATATGGCAAACGAAAACGCACTCCGACATGATTTTCTCAGTGATATCACACTCGAACCTATCAAACAATTCATTCTGAGTTACAGAATCCACATACAAAAGCATTCTTGGAATGAACCAATTTCATGTTGTTTATGGAGTGTGTTGTTATGGAGTTTAAAGCAATTTTACAGAATATGATATCTGACTTTAGTGCACAAAATTTATATGGCTGTGTGCACAAACATTATATGACTGAGTGCACAAACATTACGTACTTGTGTAACAACACTGTGATTTTATTCAAACATAAATAAGTTCACAATATTTATACATTTTGAATGGATAAACTTTATAAAAATTAGTTCACATACATGTGTACACACACTTTTATACATTCTAATGCATAAACTTTACATATATGCATATTACTTAATATATAGTTAAGTATTTTTGTAGAATATGATATCTGATTTTAGTGCCAAACTTTATATGACAGTGTGTACAAACATTATGTACTTGTGTAACAACACTATTATTTTACTCAAACAAAAATAAGTTCACAATATTTATACATTTTTAGTGGACAAACTTTATAATAATTGGTTCACATATATGTGTACACACACTTTTATACATGCTAATGCATAAAATTTACATATATGCATATTACTTAATGTATAGTTAAGTAATATTGCAGAATATAAAATCTGATTGTACTGCACAAACTTTATATGACTCTGTGCACAAACATTATATGACTGTGTGCACAAACATTACATACTTGTGTACAACACTGTGATTTCACTTAAACATAAATAAGTTCACAATATTTATACATTTTTAGTGGACAAACTTTATAAATGTTAGTTCACAGGCACAAAACTTCACAAACATGCACAAAACTTTACAGATTTGCATAAAACTTAACCTACGTTAAGTATTTTGCAGAATCTGATATATGTGATTTGAATGCACAATCTTTTATATGGGTACGAGAGTGAAGAGAGTGGCGAGAGATGATAGTAACGAGAGTGAAGAGAGAATGAAGGATGAGAGTGACGAGAGATGAGAGCGATGAGAGTGAAGAGAGAAAACGGAAGAAAGTGAAAGCGGGAAGGTTTTGAGATACGCGTGTTTTTGACACGCGAGTGGGTGAGAGTTGGAGTGGGTAGTTATTCGACTCATAAAAAAATGGTGAGTCAACATTTTAAAGGTGGAAGTGTAATAAACAAAAAAATAAAAAGTGAGAGGGTATAATACAAATTGGTTCTACACGATATATAACAAAATGTGTATAATCCCTTGTCACCCTTTCAAAATACATCATCGGTCAAAGATGTTCATGTTATTGTGCCAAGGTGAAAAAAGGACCATGGTCTCCCGAAGAAGATGAAACCCTCATCAAGTACCTCCTCTTGAATCACTTCACTTGTGCCAATCGGGGGCTCTCCCTCACTTTCCTTAAACTATTTTTATTTTGTTCTTGGAAGCTACTGTGTTGTGTTTTAATAAACAGTTTTAATGAATGTTAATCTGCTCTCAATTCCTTAATTTGAGGACTTAAGCGTTGTGGGAAGAGTTGTAGTTGGAGATGGCTGAAGTCCTTATATCAAGCGAATGAGGAAGACAAACTTATATGCTCCCTTTATTCTACCATCGGAAGCAGGCAATTAACTTGATTCCTTTTTCTCTGTTTAGACATTAATTATCACTAAATTAGTGAAAGTGATCTGTGGTGGTGGTTGGTTTTTGATGTTGTTTGGAGGTCCTTCATATCATCTCAACTACAGATAATGCTGTGAAAGACTACTAGAGTACTAAGCTCAAGAAAAAGTACTTGTTGGCAGCTGGAAACAACACCAATGCCACAAACAACAACAATGGTAATCCACACTTGTCAACTAATTCCACTCCTCCTCAGCCTGAAGTTGTTGAGGCCTTTGTCTTTGATCATACCAATTATAATTATAACTCAACTTGTTTTGACCCCTCCCAAGTTTTGTTCAGTTTGGAGCAGCAAACACCAATTCCAGTTCCTTTGTAAATGCCTCCTTTGGAATTTGATGTTTCGGAACTGAATAACAGTTGTCTTATAATACCACTTGATCATAAGGGAGTGCCAATTCTTTCAGATTCATCATCATCATCATCATCATCATCATCAGCTAATTCCATTGCAAAGGAGAAAGTTCATGATGACAGTGATCAGTTGCTTGGTGGTTATTATAAATTTGATGCATTTTTGCTTGATTTTATGTATGATGATCACCTGAAAAATGTATTTGCTTCTCAAGAGTACAAAAGCAGCCAAGTTGCCTCATCATCAAGCTACCCATCAACAGCAGCATGATTGGGGAGCAGAAAAACAAAAATTATATATACGAGTCAAAATGAATGATGATGGACTGATTTGGTTAATTAATTAGGGTTAGGCTATTAGGTACTAGTAATTATATGCCATCAAATGTAGAGCGTGGTTTGAATTTGGTTAAAGTAGTTTTGGTGAATTTCAAACTCAAATGACATCTAAATATGCAGTAGGAAATAGTGAAAAACATTTTGGTCAACAGTTCAACTACTATCCTTTTGCATATTAGATGAATATCATTGATGGAAATGCTCTTTATGTTTCATAGTTTGTTTTTATAACAGCATGGGGACCTTTTTGAATGATCAAAGGTTCATGAAAGTGTGATCATGTGATCGACCGTACGCTGCATGCAGTTCTCAGCAGCCACAGGGTCACGAAAGTTGGCTCTTGAACACAAATTCCAAGCCGCTTAAAATAAGAGATCCCCATTATACGTACATACATGACAATGGGTAGAGAGATTCTTCCATTCGATGGTAGTTCAGATGCACGAAGTCAAACCGATAATCTTGTGACACAGATTGTAATTTGAACGCAGAATGTATGCTAATTTAGTGTCACAAGGTCTGACCAAGAAAAGTCCATGTCCAACGTTTTACTCTCTTATTTTTAAAACAAATTATGCTTTTTCAATCTGTAATCGTCAATATGTTCACAACATTCACGGTTTGAACAAAGCCAATCCTCCATCTTCTAGGCCCGAACTGATCGTAGTTTCCCTTATTTCGGGGCTTCAAAATCTGGCATTTTTTGTTTTCCTTCGTCAGTGGTGAATAACCCAATAAACTAACAGAAAAATTTAAACATTCACATGCATGGCCACTGGCCAGTCCTTGCTCCTAGGCCATCTTATCATTCTTCGTAATAGACTCAGCAAAAGTTTGAGATATACATTCATCAATCTGGCAGGAGTAATGTTTAACACGACTAGGTTCCAAAAAAACCAAATACATCAATAATTGACGAGACTACACAAGTAATAGCAGTGTTTTCAATATTTTTTTTTAAAAAATACCGAGACATCGAAATGAGAGATAAACTCATCCCAGCAGAAAGTAGAAGTTTTGAAGGGCTGTTCAATTTTTTTTTTACCTTTATATACATTTTCTGTTCAATAGTTTTATACAGATAAGGTTGCGTGAAAGAGGCAGAATTTTCCATGTCACTGGTTACAATTCTTTCGAGGCAACTTGCCATCATGCATATCACTCAGTGCTTGCAAAATCCAGGCCTAATCAAAGCCAGCAGCAAAATCAATTAGAATTGCATAAAATGAGATCGTCATAGTTATCTAGACAAGCAATCTGTGGCCATTCATTTCAAACTATGATTCAAACAAGTGGACTCAATGGAGCAAAGGTTGATATCAAGCACAAAAACTGGTGCATGCAGACAATCCAACTACCACATCAATTGCAATACTAATCTAACTGAATCAGACTAATGCATAGATAGCATAAACGAATAGTGTTGCAGCTGAGAAAAGGGACCTTCTCAAAGAGCCATCTCAGCTTGCAAAGCTGCCAATTCATCTTCCTCAGGAGTGGGCTTTGCGGGAACAGGGCGAGTAGGTTGCCGCCCAGCTGGGACATGCACAGGAGCTGCAGGAGCTGTAGTTGCAGGCTGAAGAAGCTGTTCTTCCAACTCAGCACCCTCGAGCTCTTCAAGTTCTGCCTCCAATTCGTCCTGAAAAGCATAAAATTCAAAATGTCGCCCGGATTTATTACATATTACATATATCAATGCCCACATACTAGTCAATCAAAAGACAACAATATTTTGTTTGCATCTGGTATGCATGAAATTAACAATTGAGAAGAAGACCTCATCAAAATCAGCAGCTGCACCAAATGGAGCTGACAATGCTTCCTGAATCTGTTTCATGTTCTCGGTCTGCTCATTGATCTCGTCCATGGTCTTGTCAACATCATCAATGTTCCTGCAAAAATACAATTGCAATTGAAAAATTAGGCAATCAGCATCCCATTAAGTAAGATGTCATGAAGAAAATTCTCCACATCACAATTTTATAGTAAACTTGTCATATTTTAAAACAACCATGGAACTGAAGTAAAATACAAATAACATAGAAGGAGTGAAATCTCTAAATATTTTGAAAACGTAAATAATGATATGTACGTTGCTTTTTGCATAGCCTTCATAGCAGCTGCTCCAGTTCTCAATGCATCAACTGTTTCTGTGGTTGCCTTCGCACCTTCTAACATTATCATCTGTTAACAAAAATTACCAGCGTAAGTAAATGAGGTTCAAAAAGCAGAGTGATTGACGTAACCAGTTGCATTCAGACCTGGTCATGAATACGCAACTGGAAATTTCCAAGCTGCTCTATTTGCTGCTCATATAGCCTCTTCCTCTTCAAACATTGTATTGCCGCTGCA
The DNA here is from genome assembly GCA_003254905.1 of Nissolia schottii. Lineage (NCBI taxonomy): Eukaryota > Viridiplantae > Streptophyta > Magnoliopsida > Fabales > Fabaceae > Nissolia > Nissolia schottii. The sequence continues at coordinate 30,049 of QANU01052205.1, forward strand.
AGAAGCAGAAATTCAAAAACAATTTCACCATAGACCAACATATCATTCATTGGCTCGTGAACAGTGTTATCAATAGCGGAATAGCAGAAATAGCATTTTGCTCAAACCCACTACTTTGTCTGCTATAGCGCCACTATTTCTGCTATAGCGACGAATTAAAACTGTCAAATAGCATAGCAGCCAGCTCAAAACCAGCTACGCTATTCCGCAATAGCAGCGTTGTAGTGGATATTTGATAACACTGCTCATGAATCAGCTCAAATAATAATGAACTCCTAAAGAGGTGTAATTTGTTTTTAGGAGTAAATTCATATTTATACAAGCCAAGCTTAATAGCTTATCCATCGTAACTTAGTAAAGAGTGCAGCATTGACTGCAGACAGATGTCAACGTTTGATATGAAAACATCCATTCATGTTTCTTACTTTCTTATCCACACGTCCATGTCATATGTCACGTGAAGAGAGAGATAGACACAAGCACTTAAATTGGGTTCGGAAAACTTTTACATGACCCCACCCTTGTTAAGTGCTTGGGCTTGCATCTCTTTTTACATGACATGGTCAATTGGATAAGAAACATGACAGGATCTATTTCCAAGGGGTTAAACAATGTCACATTTAATCAATATCCATGTTTCACATGACTAATCCCAGATAAAAGTTACGGAAAACAAACCAGAGATCAATCCTATGGTGTCTTCTCACTAAAGACTCGTTTAAAACAAAAAACCACAGAGAATAAAATGACAGAATGCATATAGATAATGATGTACCCAAATCCTATTTGGATCACAAGAATGAAATGGAATAATGATTCCCATATGTTTTGTATAGTCAAGAATGGAAGGATTATTATATCCCATCTCTACATTTTGCACATCAAATTAGATAATGACAGTGATGGTATGGGTGTGACTGGTGGTTGGTAGCAACAGTGGTTGAGAGCAATCTTGTCATTTTAAGAAAATATTCCAAGCAAGAAGGTAAACTGGACCTGACTCTTACCTAGAAGTTTGATCCATTATTCTTGATGATACCTCATTAAGAAACTGAATATGAAATTGTGACCAACACATAAACAACAACACAATTACACAAATATACAAGTGAAAACTGAAAACAGGGAGCTGGGAAAGCAAGGCATGTGATATTCTCTAGAACAAGCATCAATGAGTTTTACTACATTACCCCTTTTATTCTTTGCCCTAGTGAATTCTTTGGCTCTTTCAACTTCTGCTCCCGCCTTTTTAAGGAGCACTTTCTCCTTTTTCTCTAGCATTTCAAGAGTCTACATGATTCAAGGAACAAAACATTCAATATGAGAGAGTTTTCCCCTTAAACTTTAAATTAATTAATGCTTAAAACAACCAATAAACTTCGCAGACAGCCATTGTTACATAGTCCAAAGCTATTTTAGATAAAACTATAAAATTAAAACACAAAGTTGCACGAAAAGAACACGGGATTCAATTAGGAAACATCAGATTATCAAACCATCACATGGCTACAGATGCTTTGTCTTAGGAAAAATCTGAAAATGAAGTGAATTTATCAAGTTTACCAGTCTAGTTATGATCAAGCAATTTCCATGAGACTGATTGAGAAGAGGAGAAAAAAAAAATATAACGTGGAAAGAGTAATATTAAAATGTGCCTTATTTTTTTTCGGATTGTTGAAAGTATAATCCGTAATCTTTTAAAACAAGTCAGAAGAAACTAAAAGTGTAATTAATTTGCATAAGAGTTCTCAAGACAATAACGCTGCTTATCAATAAAGAGAAAATGATAAATAGATTATAATATAATTAACGCGTAATTTGAAGACATTGCGGCTCCATTGATCAAATATGCACACAAATCATAAATTCCCAATGCAGGAAAGAAGAATAGTGAATATCAAAGGACAATGGAATCGTAGTTACCTCATTCAACTTGTCCAAAGTCGTTAGAGCACTGGCCTCCTGTTTAGGCTTACCAAAAATCCGGGTAAACATGGTTGGTTTGATTAGGAGAGGAGAGGCTCAAACACCGAAACCCTTGTGCGTCGAAGAGGAAAATTATAGCGACAAGGTCAATTGAGACCCGAATTCGCGAAAATGATCTACCTGAAACAGCAAATTAAAAAAGGAAAATAAATCAATCGAAATCGAAGATTAGGAAGACGAATGATGATTGTGTGTGAAAGGGGGAGAGGAGCAACCCCTGTTGGAAAAAATTAGGGTTTGGAGTGAGGTAGGAAGAGAGAGATTGAGGGGTTTGGGTGATTGATACGAAAAGAAAAGAGGGAAGGGATCTGCGAATTGCGAGGGAGAGAGAGAAGGAACGCGTATCGGAGATCACTATCACAGCGGAAAGAAAGTAAAGGGAAGCTGATTTTGCCCCTTCTTCACTCCTCCACGTGGCGCGCACTTCATATGTTATCGATATCGATTTATCGTTTTTTTAAAAAAAAATAATCTATTTATCTATTTTTTGTGGAATTATTAAAAGATAAAATAACATAGAATATAAATGTAAAGAGAAATATAAAATAAAATTATTAGTTAAAATTAATATTCCATCAAAATATTAGATTCGTTTTTTTTGTGTTTTCATTCCTTCTTCAGTATTTTATTTTTCTTTGTGGTGTGTTTGTTTCATGTTATGATTGTGGTTTTTCTTTTGTGGTATTTTCTTTTTTTTATATGGTTGTTTTCATTTTTCTTCATGAGATATTATTTATAGAAATTTTACCAATAAAGATGATATTCAAATTTAAGTAAGTGTAATGCATTCTTCATTTTGTGTTACAAATAATGTTGGTTTTTCATATGAATGATGTTTTGACATTGATAATCTTTAGATAATAAATAAACTATAGATATTTAGTTAATTTAGAATGAAAGTTATATTCATATCTTATTAATATTATATCTTATTTATTATTTTTAGTTTGTAAATGTTGTTTGACTGCTCTGTAAATAAAATTATTTTTTTCTTTAAAAAATCAAAATAATAAGAATCCAATATATATATATATATATATATATATATATATACACAAACAAGTTAATCTATATTTCATATTAATTAAAGTTTTAAATATTTTCACCACCTATTTTAAAAAGAATTTTTTTATCTGAATAATTTTTATTAAATTCTACTAAATATTTTATAATTTAAATTTTAAATGTTGCTAAATTTATTTTAATTTTTTTATTTTATAAATTACATTAGATTTAAACTTAAAATCTCTTTTATATTATCAATTTTTTTTCTTCATTAGACTAATTTTAGTGATTTTAAATTTATTATACTTAATCCTTCTAATTCTTTTTTACTTTAAAATTAATATTCTCTCACCTTTAACATTTAAAAATATTAAAAATAAAAGTTAAATAATTTGTGCGCTATATTCATGTACACAGCACATGTACTTAACTAGAATAATTACGAATCTTACCATGGTGTGTCAATTTCAAGTTGTATTGTAAATCAAAATCTTTTCATATTTAAGAAAAAAAGGCACTCTCAATCCAGCTAGGCAGGTACTACCGCATCAAAAACCTGGTAAGCGCTCAAGCAGCGCTTAGGGTTTTTGCGCCAAAAAAAGGGAAAAAGAAAACTGAAATACATTTCGTTTCAACTCTGCTTCTGAACTCAATTACCCGCCGCAATACAATGTCGGACCCGACGAGCCAGCTGGCCGCCACAACACTCGACGACGAAGTCCCCAGAGCCCAATTCTCCGACCGCGTCCCCATCCGAACCATTATCTCCCGCCCCGACGGCGGCTCGGGCCTCGCTGGCCGGAAGGCGAGGGTCGGCGGTTGGGTTAAGACGGGCAGGAAGGCCGACAAGGACGCCTTCGCGTTCTTGGAGCTCAACGACGGCACCTGCGCCGGCAACCTCCAGGTGATCGTGGATGCTTCCGTCGGCGATTTGGGGCTGCTCGTCCCCACCGGGACCTGCGTCGTCGTCGACGGCGAGCTCAAGCTCCCTCCTTCCGGGTCCAAGCAGAAGGTGGAGCTTCGCGCCGTGAGTGTCCTCCACGTGGGCCCCGTCGATCCCGCCAAGTACCCCTTGCCCAAAACCAGACTCACCCTCGAGTTCTTGCGCGATTTCGTTCACCTTCGTTCTCGAACCAACACGGTAATTCTCAGTTTATCTCTATTTCATCTTGTAATATCTTTTGTTTGCGATTAAATATGATAGGAATAGGTAATACGTTCCTCGAAATTAAGGCAAGGAAAGATTAAAATGCCAGTGAATTGAACACAGGATCGAGTTACATTATGTTTCACAATTGTTGGGATTGTGTTTTCATTATTCTTCTACTAAAGTGGTTGGTTTTCTTGCCTTACTTTTGGAAATAATTTATGATTCTGGAGCTAGGAAAGATGATATGATTATTGAGTATGGTTGCAGATCTCTGCAGTTGCTCGGATCCGAGATGCTCTTGCTTATGCTACACATACTTTCTTTCACAATCAAGGGTTTCTTTATGTGCACACCCCAATTATCACCACGAGTGATTGCGAGGGTGCAGGGGAGATGTTTCAAGTCACAACTTTGCTCAGTGAAGCAGAGAGACTGGAGAAGGAACTAGCGCAGAATCCTCCTCCCACCGAAGCTGATGTTGAAGCTGCTAGGGTTATTGTTAAGGAGAAGGGAGATATTGTTTCCCAGTTAAAATCTGCTAAAGCAAGTAAGGCGGAAATTAGTGATTCTGTGAACGAGCTTAAAAAGGCTAAGGAGAATCTCTCAAAGGTGGAGGAGAGATCTAAGCTGAAGCCTGGGATTCCCCAAAAGGATGGAAAGGTGGACTATACTAGAGATTTCTTTGCTCGCCAAGCATTTCTGACTGTTTCAGGCCAACTTCAAGTTGAGTCCTTTGCATCTGCTCTTAGTGGTGTATATACCTTTGGGCCAACTTTTCGTGCAGAGAATTCTCACACTTCCAGGCATTTGGCTGAATTTTGGATGGTAGAACCTGAAATCGCGTTTGCAGATTTGAAGGTATATGAAACTTGGGCTAACTCTGGTTTGTGATTATTGTATGGTTGTTTTCTTTCTTCCACTCTGTTTCTAAATTTCCATTGCAAGTGCGTTATTTGTTGATTCTGGCAGGTTTTACTTCAAATATTTGATTTTTTGTGCAATAATAAGCTTGTTAATTCTCTATATACGATGTTTCTGTAATGAAAATCACTATATGCATAGTTCAACAGCCTACATTCCCTCCTTTTTCTTTGCTAGTTTGGCTGCTTCACTTGGCCGGAAAAGTTAAAGTTTGCCGTTTTCCTTTGTTGTTTAGGATGATATGAACTGTGCCGAGGCATATGTGAAATTCATGTGTCAGTGGTTACTTGACAATTGTCTCGAAGACATGCAATTTATGGCTGACAAGTTTGATAAAGGTTGCATTGATCGCTTGAAAATGGTTGCTTCCACACCCTTTGTTCGAGTTTCTTATACAGAAGCAGTGGAAATACTTGAGGAGGCTATAAAGAATGGTAAAAAATTTGAGAATGAAGTGAAATGGGGGATCGACTTAGCATCTGAGCATGAAAGGTACTTTTAAACTTGTATTTTCATGTCTTAATCTTATTGACTTGTGTTGAGTAATATCCTGGGGGTATGGTGTTATGCAGATACCTAACTGAGGTAAAGTTTCAGAAGCCTGTCATTGTCTATAACTATCCAAAAGATATCAAAGCATTCTACATGCGACTCAATGATGACTCAAAGACTGTGGCTGCTATGGATGTTCTTGTCCCGAAGGTATATATCCTGTATATTTGATTTTGAACATTTGTCTTTGGTGCATGGATACTGATTATACATTTAGTTACCTAGTTGCATTGTTGGTTGGCGACTTCCTGTAATAAAACCATCTAAGTAATTTCAGGTTGGCGAGTTGATTGGTGGGAGCCAAAGGGAAGAGCGTTATGATGTCATTCAGGAAAGGTACCAGAGTCGTAATGTTGCTAACTTGTCTGCTTGCCTTATAACATACATGACTGTGCTCTCTCTACTGTCTTTGCTTAATTTTATTTCCTGTTGTTAAGGACTTTGTAATCCAAGGGAAGATATTACACCTTATGTTTGTATTGTTTTTGATTTGCAGAATTAAGGAGATGGGGCTGCCTGTTGAGCCATATGAGTGGTACCTTGATCTGAGGCGGTATGGAACTGTGAAACATTGTGGATTTGGTCTTGGCTTTGAAAGGATGATTCTTTTTGCCACTGGCCTGGAAAATATTAGAGATGTGATTCCCTTCCCGCGATATCCTGGCAGAGCAGATCTATGATCTTTGTTACCAATAACAGGTTGCTATTGCAGTTCTCTTGCAGAAGTAGTGGAGTCGAAAACAGAAATGTAGTTATATAGCATACTAAAAATTTATCTTTTGGTGCGTCCAAGTGCTGTTCTGCTGGGTTAATCTTTTCCTAACTTCTTCCTTTCGAAAGAATGCCGGGTTATATGTATTGAAATAAATTATATTTCCACTTTCTTTTGATTGTATTTAATTCATTAAAGGGGTTTGTAAAATTATTTTTCTGCAAATGACCTGCAAGCATTACTCAGGATAATTTACCCTTTCCTTTTCTAGGTAGAGAGTTCAATTGTGATGTTTGGTCCTGTTACAAAATATAATTTGATGTCTATAAAATTACATGATTAGGGTCTTTGGATTGAACCCGAGACATTTAGTTAAGGGAGGATGCGTCACTTTTACTCAATCACACCTCCTGAGTTTACACTTAAGATTATCAGTGCATTTGTTTGCACTTTTTAAAAAATAAAAAATACTTTTATATTTTGTGTTGTTTGTTTGGGTTTCTTAAAAGAAGTAAAATTAGAAAATAATAAATTATTTTGTTTATTTGAAAGATAAATCTTTACATGTTTATTATAAAATTAAAAGTAATAAAAGAAAAAAAAAATAATGTTAGAAGAAATACTTTTATTAGAAGGGCAAACGAAATGAACGCGCCTTATATTACCGGATAGACTGTTGTTTGAGGAAAAAAAAAAAGAGTTAAACTCGCGATTAAGATTGGTTCAATGAGCAGAGCCGAACCAAACCAAACCAAACAATAAAAGTGAAAGAAACTCAGCTAAATTTGATGGATTCGGATTGATTTATTTATATATAACTAAAATCCGAACCAAACCAACTCCTTTACCTTGTGCTCATTTCTGTCCGTTCCAAACACTATATTAGGGTTTTACATTACTGCTCCTGTCCTCTCCGTGGATCGCTAGGTGAATCTCTTTCTCTTTCTCTGATTGATTCGAATCGTGAGTAATTGATTTAACGAAAGGGTTGGGTTTGTTTGGGTTGTACATGTAGCTGTTAAGCGACAATGGTGGAGAAGAGCAGCGGCAGGAAGGAGGAGGTGGTTACCACAAACGCCTCCATGGCTGGTTCCTATCATTCTTACTTTGATTTTTCATTTCTGTTTGTAACCCTAATTCATGAATAAAATTCCCCATTTTGTTATAACCTTTTTCCAAATAACAAATTGACCAAGAGTGCCACATTCTTTTAGCTATTGATGGTCACTAATTTAATGTATTACTCGCTAAACGTTGATGAATCACTCCACCATGACATTTTCTTTCATTTTGTGGTTTTTGACTTTTGAGCATGAAATGGAATGTATACATTGATGATAACATTATAAGATACTTAATGGTTGCTGTTGTCATTATGCAAAACAGCACATTTAAGAACAAAGCTCCAAAAGCAATCAAGGAGATAAGGAAGTTTGCCCAGAAAGCGATGGCGACCAATGATGTGAGAGTGGAGCCAGGGGATCCGAAGTGTCCCCTTGAGGATTAGGGTACGCATTGCCCGCAAGAGGAACGATGATGAGGATGCAAAGGAAGAGCTATACTCCCTTGTTACAGTTGTTGAAATCCCTAAGGAAGAGCTCAAAGGTTTGGGCACTAAGTTCACTGACGATGAGGATTGATTTAGTGACACTTGTCCATTTTAATTCTGAAGACAATCATCTATTGGTTTTAGTACAGGTCTAATTCATGGTAGTGAAGGCTCAGTTATTTGCGTATGGTATTTGAAATTTTATATATGGGATAATGCTAGAATATGAGCTTTTTTGCACAAAAACATGTATAGATAAAGAATCAAATGGAAAATTTGGATCGCTCTCTCTTCTGGATTAAGATATTACCAAAAATACAATTTTCCATTGCCGTAGGACTAGGACACGATGATTGTGGAAAAATTTGCAAGTTTAGTATTATCTTTGGGAAGTAAGGAAGCTTTGCAGATGGAAGTTGAGATCTCCTGTGTAGTACAGGAATGCATGTAACGTTCGGCCTACTAAGTGAGCTTAAAAAGCTTTTACAGATGAAAATGATCAGTGGATCATGATTTTTGGTCATGTTCACTAATTCATGATTCCTTGCAAGAACAATTTGTTACTGCAAGCCTTCATATAGGAGTATTCTACAATACAAACCTAAAGTCCTATCTTTGATTCTAGCTGTGTTGTTGAATGCAAAGGTAGATGCAATTCCATTCCCTGTGCCCACGAACCAGCATTTCCTTTGTGCCAATAAATGTATGAATCCGTGCTTTCTTTGAATTAAAGCACATGCACCCTCTTTCTTGGTTACCCTGATTCCATCAAATGCCGTTTTCCTTCATCTGTACAATATATGTTACTAGGGTAGCATGCATAACCTGATAACCTAATGCTCCAGAGAAGATTAAGTCAATATGAAAAATTGAAAACTAGTGAGCAACAGCATTTTGAGTTCAACACATGTAGTAGTTTTCACCAAGCCAAACCTCATGATCTTATTAAACCATTTGCTCCCCATTATATTGCATAACAGCAAACAATTTTTATTGACAATTAAAAATTTATTTTAAAATTGTCATAAAAAGATAAAATATTTAAAAAGATTCAGAAATGAAAGCTAAGTGCATAAAAAATAAAAAATACATGTCACAATGTGAAAAATTGTAAGAAATGTCGATTGTTTTTTTAAAAAGAAGACTACTACATTAAACACAATTATAATCAATTGTGAACGATATCATATAGTTGTGTCAATAGGCATTTTAATAATAAAAATGTAGTAAGTTTCATTCTTTTAGGTAGTTTTCATTTTTACCAACCAAACAAATATTATCACATTAGCATAAATGATTGATTTTTTCTCTCTTCTTTAAAAATCATGTAAATCAAAAAAATTTAATTGGATACTCTTAAAAAGATATTTCTTTTAGTTTGAAAAATAAAAATTATTTTAATTTAATTATAAGTTCAATTGGATAATGGCTATACACTCATTTTTATCAGTCACATCATAACATACATGTTTGGAATTTTTTAATTAAATATAAACTGTAACTAGACACAACCAGTGTCAAGAAGAGAGTAAACATTTTTCCAAATCGTCCCACAGAAGAATCGTTCAACAACAAAAAAATAACATTTTTGCAGAAAGGTTTTGAATTGTGTTGTGTTTTGGAAGATGAAGAAGCTGGCAAGGCAGTGGCGGAATTCAGGAGAGGACGATAAGTTCTCTCTTCCTATTCACGACGATGAGGACTCTCGCCCCATGGATTCTCAAGGTTCCTTGTCGCTTTCTATTTTACAATTCCCTTTTCTTTTCAGTTTTCGCGGTTATAGTTACAGTTACATGTGAACCCCGTGATCCAAAATCCCAAAGTTCCCTATACTTTATGCCACGCGATGATCCTCAACTCAACTATTTTGACTTGTGTTTCTGTTACAGAAGAAAGAAAATTGATTCGAAAAAAAAAATCATTTTTTCCTTCAACGCAACAAGGAATTAGGCAGTTATATGGTAAATTAGAATTGGGGCTATTTCGTTGTTCTAGTTATGAAGATTCAAATTTCGATGTGCAGAGCAAGAGGAGTTGGTTCGTTCTTTAGAGATGAGTCAAGCTCAGCAGAGTCGATTATGGAGGGTACCCTCTCTCTGCCTTTACTAATTCCCTTTTTCCACATAATTATACTTTTTTCAGACACAACTTCATTGAATTCTGTTATATATTTGAGCTCACCTTGGTTTTTTTTTTTGGGTAATGTAGACGGTGTTTGCCATTCTATTCTTCTGTTACATATTGTTCCTTTTATACTCCATCTTCCACCAAGTTTCATCTCCATGGGAACTGGTATGTCTTATTTTTTTCCCCATTGGTTGCTTTCTTTGGTAAAATCTGCCAAGATGTGTACTAGGGAGTGTCGGCCACGATCATAGAAAACTGGAAATAGACAGTTTAAATTAAGGAGGTTTGTCTTATAACAAATGGTCTCTCAAGCTTGCATGCGATGTGAGAATATCAATGGTTTTTGGCTTGAGATAATGGCTTCTGGTTCTGGTTGAATATCTAATGTTTTTGTTTTTGTTGAGTCACATTAGTTCCTGTTGAAAGAACTAAACCCTTTATCGTGGTAAGGTAACAATATGTAATGTGTATATTTGAAGAAAATATGTTGTTTGGCGGTGCTTATGTTAACCTCGTCATCTAGGAGACAAGTGTTTTGTGCAAAAATTATGACTTTATGTTGAAAGGCTTTGTGGTCTTTTTTTTTTTTCCTCCTCAAATTTATAACATTGAAATCTTTGTTGCTAATAACATTTCCTTGCTCTGAATTTCATGATTGTTTCCTTTACTGAGTATACTGTTGGTCTTCCTTTGTTCTTAATAAACAGAAGTACCATGCTTACTTCATGGAGGACATCTACTCATGGATGATTATATCTGCAGGTTCATTTCTCATCTTATCCATAATCATATGCATATACCTAATGAGCTCCTTCCTTGTTTCTCATTGTATTTATAGTGTTTGGTATGGGGATAAAAATGGGGGAGAATTTTTTATGGAGTGCGTTCATGTGTAATTTTACACATAAACTCAATCTATGAAAAGTTTTCCCTCATTTTAAACCCCCGTAGAAAACATACCTAGTTGTATACTGTAGTCCCTTTATGCTATGCTTTTACCCTTTGCCTTCATTTTCTGTTTGTACTAATTTACAATTGAAGTTGGAATATCAACTTATGAGTTATACTGTAAACTTGGCTAATTAAATAACTTCTGCAGACTGGGCGGCTGTTTTAGTGTGCTCATTTTCCATCATAGGAATGCTTAATGAGTCAGTGAATCGCAGAAGATGGATCCAGTACTCATGGTTTACTGGCATTATTCTGGCAATTTTCTGGTTATACTATATGTTGAGGTAAAGTTCATAGATAAGCACCAACTGATGCATTTTACGTAGTCCACCATTTGGAATAGAAAACCTAAAATAATATGGAAATGTGCTCAGTCTGGATTTTCTAGCAAAGTAATAATTACCATATATTGTACTGCTTCGTTCACTCTTTAGTTGTTTTTTCTGCTGTTTGTATTCCTTTCATAAATAGACTATTTCGGGCGCTTCTCATCTTTTATGTACAACATTTTTCTTTTAGATTGCCAAAGTTCCGTTGGGATGTTATCTGGCTGCCATTTGGTCCTCTTGGGTAAGCCATGATTCCGATGTGTTTTATGTTTTTCTTGTATGCAATAAATAAATAAATAAATGTGTTGATTGGTTACTCTGCTGCAGTGGAGCCACAGTCTGCCTCTATGTGGATCATTTACTAAGCGAGTCATCAGACGAGGTAAGAAAGCTTCGCGGATACATGTACACCTACAAAGCAAACTAGAATGGACGAGGAATGGTGATAAGAAGCGACTTGGATCAGAATGACCAGATAAACTATGAAGTATTTTCAATCATATGGACTGATCCTGATGCCCCTAATCAGCGAAGAGCACACGGAACTGAGATGATTTTCTTGTTATGGATTCACCTGCACTTTTTCATTTTCCTTTTGTTGGATAAAAGCAGTTGATGGAGATAGCAACAGTCACCTGGTCGGAGAACAACTTATAAAAGTTAATGTGGCATCTGATGGAAGTAACAATTTTTTATGCTGTATTTGAGAATAGTATACCTTTTACTTGGCACTTTAGTGAATCACTTATCTATCAATGTCTTGGTCTAGGTTGTATAATTGCTGTTAATCAACAATTTTTTGTAGTTGTTCGTAGCTTGCATGAATTTGTTATTACGGCTCACCGGTTAGACGTATGAACCTATATGGACACAACAAAACGAGAATTTGGTGGAAACACAACCTCATTCAGGGANTCCGAATCCATCAAATTTAGCTGAGTTTCTTTCACTTTTATTGTTTGGTTTGGTTTGGTTCGGCTCTGCTCATTGAACCAATCTTAATCGCGAGTTTAACTCTTTTTTTTTTTCCTCAAACAACAGTCTATCCGGTAATATAAGGCGCGTTCATTTCGTTTGCCCTTCTAATAAAAGTATTTCTTCTAACATTATTTTTTTTTTCTTTTATTACTTTTAATTTTATAATAAACATGTAAAGATTTATCTTTCAAATAAACAAAATAATTTATTATTTTCTAATTTTACTTCTTTTAAGAAACCCAAACAAACAACACAAAATATAAAAGTATTTTTTATTTTTTAAAAAGTGCAAACAAATGCACTGATAATCTTAAGTGTAAACTCAGGAGGTGTGATTGAGTAAAAGTGACGCATCCTCCCTTAACTAAATGTCTCGGGTTCAATCCAAAGACCCTAATCATGTAATTTTATAGACATCAAATTATATTTTGTAACAGGACCAAACATCACAATTGAACTCTCTACCTAGAAAAGGAAAGGGTAAATTATCCTGAGTAATGCTTGCAGGTCATTTGCAGAAAAATAATTTTACAAACCCCTTTAATGAATTAAATACAATCAAAAGAAAGTGGAAATATAATTTATTTCAATACATATAACCCGGCATTCTTTCGAAAGGAAGAAGTTAGGAAAAGATTAACCCAGCAGAACAGCACTTGGACGCACCAAAAGATAAATTTTTAGTATGCTATATAACTACATTTCTGTTTTCGACTCCACTACTTCTGCAAGAGAACTGCAATAGCAACCTGTTATTGGTAACAAAGATCATAGATCTGCTCTGCCAGGATATCGCGGGAAGGGAATCACATCTCTAATATTTTCCAGGCCAGTGGCAAAAAGAATCATCCTTTCAAAGCCAAGACCAAATCCACAATGTTTCACAGTTCCATACCGCCTCAGATCAAGGTACCACTCATATGGCTCAACAGGCAGCCCCATCTCCTTAATTCTGCAAATCAAAAACAATACAAACATAAGGTGTAATATCTTCCCTTGGATTACAAAGTCCTTAACAACAGGAAATAAAATTAAGCAAAGACAGTAGAGAGAGCACAGTCATGTATGTTATAAGGCAAGCAGACAAGTTAGCAACATTACGACTCTGGTACCTTTCCTGAATGACATCATAACGCTCTTCCCTTTGGCTCCCACCAATCAACTCGCCAACCTGAAATTACTTAGATGGTTTTATTACAGGAAGTCGCCAACCAACAATGCAACTAGGTAACTAAATGTATAATCAGTATCCATGCACCAAAGACAAATGTTCAAAATCAAATATACAGGATATATACCTTCGGGACAAGAACATCCATAGCAGCCACAGTCTTTGAGTCATCATTGAGTCGCATGTAGAATGCTTTGATATCTTTTGGATAGTTATAGACAATGACAGGCTTCTGAAACTTTACCTCAGTTAGGTATCTGCATAACACCATACCCCCAGGATATTACTCAACACAAGTCAATAAGATTAAGACATGAAAATACAAGTTTAAAAGTACCTTTCATGCTCAGATGCTAAGTCGATCCCCCATTTCACTTCATTCTCAAATTTTTTACCATTCTTTATAGCCTCCTCAAGTATTTCCACTGCTTCTGTATAAGAAACTCGAACAAAGGGTGTGGAAGCAACCATTTTCAAGCGATCAATGCAACCTTTATCAAACTTGTCAGCCATAAATTGCATGTCTTCGAGACAATTGTCAAGTAACCACTGACACATGAATTTCACATATGCCTCGGCACAGTTCATATCATCCTAAACAACAAAGGAAAACGGCAAACTTTAACTTTTCCGGCCAAGTGAAGCAGCCAAACTAGCAAAGAAAAAGGAGGGAATGTAGGCTGTTGAACTATGCATATAGTGATTTTCATTACAGAAACATCGTATATAGAGAATTAACAAGCTTATTATTGCACAAAAAATCAAATATTTGAAGTAAAACCTGCCAGAATCAACAAATAACGCACTTGCAATGGAAATTTAGAAACAGAGTGGAAGAAAGAAAACAACCATACAATAATCACAAACCAGAGTTAGCCCAAGTTTCATATACCTTCAAATCTGCAAACGCGATTTCAGGTTCTACCATCCAAAATTCAGCCAAATGCCTGGAAGTGTGAGAATTCTCTGCACGAAAAGTTGGCCCAAAGGTATATACACCACTAAGAGCAGATGCAAAGGACTCAACTTGAAGTTGGCCTGAAACAGTCAGAAATGCTTGGCGAGCAAAGAAATCTCTAGTATAGTCCACCTTTCCATCCTTTTGGGGAATCCCAGGCTTCAGCTTAGATCTCTCCTCCACCTTTGAGAGATTCTCCTTAGCCTTTTTAAGCTCGTTCACAGAATCACTAATTTCCGCCTTACTTGCTTTAGCAGATTTTAACTGGGAAACAATATCTCCCTTCTCCTTAACAATAACCCTAGCAGCTTCAACATCAGCTTCGGTGGGAGGAGGATTCTGCGCTAGTTCCTTCTCCAGTCTCTCTGCTTCACTGAGCAAAGTTGTGACTTGAAACATCTCCCCTGCACCCTCGCAATCACTCGTGGTGATAATTGGGGTGTGCACATAAAGAAACCCTTGATTGTGAAAGAAAGTATGTGTAGCATAAGCAAGAGCATCTCGGATCCGAGCAACTGCAGAGATCTGCAACCATACTCAATAATCATATCATCTTTCCTAGCTCCAGAATCATAAATTATTTCCAAAAGTAAGGCAAGAAAACCAACCACTTTAGTAGAAGAATAATGAAAACACAATCCCAACAATTGTGAAACATAATGTAACTCGATACTGTGTTCAATTCACTGGCATTTTAATCTTTCCTTGCCTTAATTTCGAGGAACGTATTACCTATTCCTATCATATTTAATCGCAAACAAAAGATATTACAAGATGAAATAGAGATAAACTGAGAATTACCGTGTTGGTTCGAGAACGAAGGTGAACGAAATCGCGCAAGAACTCGAGGGTGAGTCTGGTTTTGGGCAAGGGGTACTTGGCGGGATCGACGGGGCCCACGTGGAGGACACTCACGGCGCGAAGCTCCACCTTCTGCTTGGACCCGGAAGGAGGGAGCTTGAGCTCGCCGTCGACGACGACGCAGGTCCCGGTGGGGACGAGCAGCCCCAAATCGCCGACGGAAGCATCCACGATCACCTGGAGGTTGCCGGCGCAGGTGCCGTCGTTGAGCTCCAAGAACGCGAAGGCGTCCTTGTCGGCCTTCCTGCCCGTCTTAACCCAACCGCCGACCCTCGCCTTCCGGCCAGCGAGGCCCGAGCCGCCGTCGGGGCGGGAGATAATGGTTCGGATGGGGACGCGGTCGGAGAATTGGGCTCTGGGGACTTCGTCGTCGAGTGTTGTGGCGGCCAGCTGGCCCGTCGGCGGCAAGGGAAGGTCCGACATTGTTGGGCGGCGGGCAGAGAGAGGTTCGAGAGTTTCAGACTTGTAACTGACGCGTAAGGGGGAATCTGTTTCAGTTTTTAAGTATGCAGTGCAAAAACCCTAAATAGGCACGTGATTTTAGAAACAGTAGGATTTCGCTAATAAAGAAAGATAAATGGTATCAACAAGCCATTGGACAAGAGAGGTAGGCTGTTGGAATTTTTTTTTTTTTTTTTCCATTTTAAATGTTTGGTCGTAGCAGCCTGACGTATTGACCCGAATATCCCTTGAAAAATGAGCCATTTTTTAGGCTAACTCAATCCAAACTAATTTGGCCCAACCCGAAATTGTTTAGCCTGGTTCAGGTTACGCTAGGCTAACAGTATTCGCATAAAGCACTGCTTGCTATATTCCTTTTTCTTATATCCTAATTTTGGTTTCTTGTTATGTCCGTATTGCGCTAGAATGTCCATGTAGACTAGGCTGTAAGGCACAAACAAATCATGAAGTAAAAAACACATGGAACGTGGTTTCTGGTGCGCTAAACGACATGTCAAGTTGTTTAGAACTATATTGCTACTCTTCAAATTGAAGAGCTTAGAGCCTATGCTGTTATGAAGTATTATGAAGTAAAATAAAATTAACTAGGTCCGTTATTTGAGATAGAACCTACCAATCCAGGAAACTATTGTGATGTATGGGATGTGGAAGGGTATGAATACGTAAATGGTGGTCATAGGGGGGAACAAGCGGATGTGCTCTAAGAAAGTTCATACATTTATTGGCACTTGGAGCTCTGATTTGAGGAGACAAAGGCAATGCTGGTTTGTGGGAGTATAGTGAACGGATTTGCATGTCTTTGCATTCAGTACCGCAGCTAGAATTCCAAATAGGATTACCAAGAAACTTCAGGTTTGTGTAGAATCACTCATGGATGAAAGATTGCCGTAAACAAGTGCGATTGCAATGAATAGTGGTGACCATAAATGATGATACTACACAGCATATCTCAACTTTGCTTCCTTGCTTTCCAAAGATAATTCTAAACTCAAATTTGTCACAACCAGCATGTGCTAGTCCCACAGCAACGGAGAAATGTTTTTTTTTTAAAAGTGTCTTAAACCATAAGCGGGAGCCTTCCGTACTTTTCCAAGAATCTTGTGTCTCAAAAAAGAATACCTTTGTTCAGAACAGATTCATTCCACAGGTTAAAAAAGTCACCCTTCATGGCTCCTATACCATTTTAATTTTGAGTATCCCCCAAATCCCCAAAGAAAAATCAGGAAAAGGGAGTGCCAAAACTCAAAAGCATTGCTTCTTCAACTTCGTAATGCAAACAAAACAGAGGGAACATCAAAACAGATGTTCCCGATGTCTGAATAAAATATAAAAGTAAATGACAAAACCACATTACCTATAACCGATAGATAATTGACTAGAAAAATTAGAAAGGGCAAGTCTCAATCGTCAAAAACTACATATATGTCTCAAGCTTTCAAGAAAATATCAAATGAATCAATCCTCATCGTCAATGACCTTGGTGCCCAAACCTTTGAGCTCTTCCTTGGGGATCTCAACAACTGTAACAAGGGAGTATAGCTCTTCCTTTGCATCCTCATCATCGTTCCTCTTGCGTGCAATGCGTACCCTAATTCTCCTGGGGACACTTCGGATCCCCTGGCTCCAGACATACTTGTTCAGCTTTACATCCACTCTCACATCATTTGTCCCCATGGCTTTCTGGGCAAACTTCCTTATCTCCTTGATTGCTTTTGGGGCTTTCTTCTTAAATGTGCTGTTTTGCATAGTGACAACAACAACAACCATTAAGATATCTTATAATGTTATTACAGATGATCCATATGAACTATTCATCAATGTATACACTTCATCACAGAGATTCCATTTCATGCTTAAAAACTACAAAATGAAAAGAGAAATGTGCATGAAAAAGTTAACGGTAGAGTGATTCATCAAAGTTTGACGAGTGATACATAAAATTAGTTAGCATTGGCAGACTTGTAACATCAATAGCTAAAAGAATGTCACGCTCCAGGTCAGTTGGGTATGGGGAAATGGCAAAAATGGGGAATTTGATTCATGAATTAGTTTCCAATACGATTCTGTTTTTCCAAATGAAGCTGGCCAAGGGGAAACCCACATGAAAAAACAGCTTCCTTCCATTTAAAATAGAAGGACAGCTTCCTCGTGCATTATGACCACAATAATGCAAAAAAAAAAAAAATAACACTACCATTACAAAAAGACTACAATAACCCGCTAGTGAAAAGACAGATTATCAGTAGGGTTTTACCATTATTGCAGATAACCTCTTATTCTGTCTTCCGTTTGGACTAGAATATATTTAATGGGCAGAGAACATTAATAGAAAGGTCCAAAAAGAATAATGACAGTAAACATGAGAGATATTATTACTCAAGGATCTTAAGAGGATCCAAAATACCTAAATGGGTTTCAAAAACCCTATTCAACCAAAGTCAACAATTAGGTTGACTAAGCAGAAACGAAAACGGCAGTTGAAGAAATAGCACAAGAGTACGAACCAGCCATGGAGGCGTTTGTGGAGGTTGATGGTGTACTCTCTGGTAACCACCTCCTCCTTCCTACCAGCGCTCTTTTCCACCATTGTCGCTTACCCCCTTCCTGCACAACACAAAATCCTTTCGTCAATTCAACTTCTCAGGATTCGAATCCAACAGAGAAACAGAAAAGAAGTGAAAGAGGGAGAGAGGGAGAGAGAGAGAGACCTTGTTCGAGCTTCGCGCAGCGATCCACAGAGACAACACAGACGGAGGCAGAAGAAGGATGTGAGAGATGAGTGTTATAATATAAAACCCTAAACACACACCTAATGGGCCTTACTTTTTGGGCCTGCATTTTTTTATTAGATAGGCCTGCAGGTTACAACCACAAAAAGTAAAATAGAACAATGTCATGAAAAAAGGTAAATGTACAAGTCGTGCTGCAGTAAAAAATAAAAAATAAAAAATAACAGATTTTGCTTCGGACATAGAATGATTTTAAATTGGATTATAGTATAGTATGGACGATGAGAAATGGTTTAGTATTAAACTAGTATTAATTTATTTATAATCTATTAAATAATAAATAATACACTATATTTTTTTCTTTTTGATGGTTAAAAGGGCTCAAGCCACGTTGGAGAGAGCATGTTGATGATGTTCTTCACACTTGGGCGGAGATTGTTGCATTTTAAGTGTGAATAAAATTATGACTACGTGAATAACATATATTTTGAAAGACTCATAAACTCATTATCTTACGATTTTTGGTTAAAAGGTGATGTCTAACTTACTTTTATGTATCACTTAACCCTTTAATGTAAAATCTTTTCTTCAAAACAAGAGCTAATGCTAGTTTTAGCCTTTGAAAGTATAAATCTATTCATTTTGTTCCATAAAATTCAAAAATTATATTTTAATTTTTAAAATTGTAAGTCATAGGTCAAGTTAATAATTTAATTTATTATCATTATAGGAGAGATTATTGTCTAGACACAAGTTTAACAGCTTATTTTAGCCACACTTTCATAAAAGTATGTCCCATTAACTTTATTCATGACACTTTTTCATTTATGGGTTCCACTAATTTTTATGTAAGTGTCTAAATATCACATGATAAATTTGTGTGTATATTATAATTTTCCATTATTCTTGGGTCGTCACAATTTTGCTAATGCCACCACAACTCATTAGCAACCCATGTTATTATCATAGTCTCATGTAATATGATAAGTTAATGAAAACGTAATAATAATAAAAATTAGAAGGTTATTTTTGAATTTTATACCAAAGGGACTTGAAATTGCATTTTCATTGACCAAAGTGAAAATGAAGATTAACTCTCAAAACAAATTGGTTCTTTTACATTGAAAAATAAAAATAAAAATCCCCAAAATCCGAAGTTCATCAAAATCAGCTGCCAACAAAGTAGCAAATGCCAAGAAACTCCATGGCATAATTTTCAGTTATGTTATTTGTACATTATAAATAAGAATGGAAACAGGTTAGGCCATGCCATTAACATACTTGTCTTATTAGTTTTTGGCCTGGCCTGCTGTATGTGTATATTTATTTATCATCAAAAATCTTTTGTTTGACTTATTACTATGACTTGATACTGTGGCCTGTTACTATGTCCTGTTACACAATCAATAACATAACATTCAACAAAAATAATCAACCATCTTTTAAGATATAAGCCTGAAACATACAGGACTAATAAAATCCAAATACATTCCTAGATCTAAGCCCGAAACATTACCTAAATTATATTAATAAATATGATTGCATAAAATATTAAAAAAAAATGATATTAGTTTAATGGTTAAGACATTGCCTTGATATGGTGATTGTCTTCAGTTTGAGTCCAATTCCCCACGCATTCTCTCTCCATCAAATTACACACTCTCTCCATCGCATTAGAATCTCTATCCTCTACTCTCGCTATCATCATGTGAGTATCAATATAATAAGAATATGTATTAACATTTTAAAAAAAGGTCAACACATTTGAAAAATGTATCAGCGTTTATGAAAAAAAAAGTTTTCAAAAATATTTAATTAAATTTTAATAGTTTTATTGCAATCATTTTAATTTTTCTATAAAAAACTGAAATATATATTAAAGATTATTTGTTAGATAAAAAATAATTATAAGTAATATTTGATTTTATATACGTGCAATGCACCAGAAAAAGTAGTTAATTATAAACATAAACCAGAAAGATAACATTTATTCTATAATAATATGAAGATTAAGAATTCAATTAAGTTGAAAAAAGCTAATCATAATTTTAATATGTGTTGATATTTAATTTATATTATTTGTGTAATGCACGTGCAATCAACAAAAGAATAATTAATTATTGTTGAGGTTGGGGTCACAGAACAAACAAAAAGCCACAAATCATCATGGACAATCGTCAATAATCAAAATAAATTTCTACAAACTTACAAACTTAAAGCCCATCTCAAAGTTTTCCAGCACTTTCAGACACAAAACTCACCATGCAGGAAGAGAAGTTGATCAATGGCGCAGGAGTGGAAAAGAAGAGGGTTAATGAAGGACAAATCGAAACTCAGCACAGGGTTCACTTCGAAAGTGATTGTTTTGTTGGAGAAGCTCGTCCTGGAATACTTTTATGAATCCTCATTTCTCTATCACTACCTTAACTTTCAAATGAGAATTTGGACAAATGGTTTTGATTTATTAAGGTTAACTTTCAAATGAGAATTTGGACAAATGGTTTTGATTTATTAAGGGCATTGCTATTTAGCCCGATGTTATTTTCGTCAAAACAACTAGAAAGACTCATGAAGAATAAAGAGAGAGGATTGGAACTTCGCGAAAATTTTGGCACCACTGACTAATCATGGTGGCTTCGTGTGAAAATCCCAAAACACTTGTTGTGCTGCAAACTAGGGCTGTCAAAATGAGTCCGGACCATTTACCCGGTTAAATAGACGGACTTTACATGCAAAAAATAGGCCCGCGAAAATTTTTCAAAAAAAATTGGACCGGTCCGTTTGGCCTGCAGACCGGCTCGTAAACCCGTAATTTTTTTAAAAAAATTTTAAATACTTTTTTTTTTTGAATTTTTTTCAAAAAATAAACGGGCTAATGGGCGATCCGTTTAAGCCCGCAGACCGACTATAAACGAGTCAGACCCTAAAAATATGCATATTTTTTGCCAGGCCCGTTTAGGCCCACGGGCCTAAACGGGGCGAGCCCGCCCATTTTGAAAGCCATACTGCAAACCATTCTCCAGTTAGTAATTTTTGTCTCCCATCCTACAAGAAGCTTACTAAAAATATATGGACATGTTTGATTTTTACTTGTATTTTCTATTTTCAATTATAGTTACAAAATTGTCACATTGTTTCTATTTATTTTGACCATTTTTTCTTCACAAAATCTTAAAAATAAGAAATAAAATGAAAACATATTGACAATTTTGTAATTAAAATTAAAAATAAGAAATGGAAAAAGAAATTAAATAAACCCTTAATAAGTGGTGTGTACAAAAGTGTATGTAATATGCATATATGTCTATATACACGTATACACACACTTTTATATAGGCATATTACTTGATTATTGACGATTGTAATATGCATATATGTTGACATACACGTGTACACACACTTTTATATATGCAATATTACTTAACTATACATTAAGCAATATGCATATATGTAAAGTTTATGCATTAACATGTATAAAAGTATGTGTACACATGTATGTGAACCAATTGTTATAAAGTTTGTCCACTAAAAATGTGTAAATATTGTGAACTTATTTATGTTTGAGTAAAATCATAGTGTTGTACACAAATACGTAATGTTTGTGCATAGAGTCATATAAAGTTTGTGTACTACAATCAGATTTCATATTCTGCAATATTACTTAACTATACATTAAGTAATATGCATATATGTAAAGTTTATGCATTAGAATGTATAAAAAGTGTATGTACATATGTATGTGAACTAATTTTTATAAAGTTTGCCCATTCAAAATTTATAAATATTGTGAACTTATTTATGTTTGAGTAAAATCACAGTGTTATTACACAAACACGTAATGTTTGTGCACTCAGTCATGTAAAGTTTGTGTACTAAAATCAAATATCATATTTTGCAAAATTGCTTTAAACTCCATAACAACACATTCGATAAACAACGCGAAACTATTCATTCCAAGAATGCTTCTATATGTGGATTTTGTAGCTCAAAATAAATTGTTTGAAGGTTCGAGTGTGATATTGCTGAGAAAATCACGTCGGAGTGCGTTTTCGTTTGTCATATGGTTAAGAAAATAGCGTCGAGGGGTTGCGTGATGGTGTTAATGAGAAAGGTTTAATATAGACCGTATAACTGCTATTGATTAGGTATAAAACCGAGATATATATACGAGTGTATGTAATATTGATGTACACGAAGCATTTTCGAATCCCAAAACACTTGTTGTGCTGCAATCCATTCTCCATTTAATAATTTTTGTCTCCCATCCTACTCGAAAGTGAAAATGTAGAAGCTTAGTAAAAATATATGGACATGTTTGATTTTTACTTGTATTTTTTATTTTCAATTATAGTTACGAAATTGTCACATTGTTTCTATTTATTTTGACCTTTTTTCTTTTTTCACAAAATCTTGAAAATAAGAAATAAAATGAAAATATATTTGCAATTTTGTAATTAAAATTAAAAACAAGAAATGAAAAAATAAATTAAATAAACCCTTAATAATCCTAGATTTTTTTTCTTGGTAAATAGAGATTATTGTTTTAGATTACTAAGACTAACGTAGCTCCTTGTCTATTATTTAATTTTCAGATTGGAGATCTCAACGGTTTGTGTGGCCTTTTAATGGTCAACATGCAAATGTTGAGAGCTAAATTAAAAGTACTTGATGTTTCTTTCGGAAATGAAACAACTAACTTGTTCTGAAAATTTTTTTATCTGCAAGTTTTGTTTAGTCCAATTCAGTATATTTCCATGTGAAGATTACATGGGCGTTGCATTATGCATGGGCTTTCTATTTAGTATTGCTACTATACAAAGTATATTACAAACATCTAATTCATCTTTTAATTTTTAAAGTAGCACTCAATTTTCTTTCTTTTTTTTTTTTTTAGAATGACATGCATTACCTGCTGCTGAGTCTTTCTAATTGCTGATACACATGCTTTATTGATTTTTATTTTATGGTTTTTCACCGGGGACATTCGGTTCCAAAATATGACTGGAAAAATTGAAACTAACTTGTGCTCATACTCTAGTTTCTACCAGCTAATACAACTCTTGTATTGTATATCATCATGGGAAGCTTCTAGTACTCTCAGAAGCAGATAAACCCTGTAAGTACAATTCCCATCCATTTTACTTTATGAAAAGTATACACTTGTTGATTTTATCTGAATTGCCATTGGCTATCTAGAACAAAGGGATTGAAAAGATTATTCAGCTGTCCTTCAACCATTATAATCTAACCAATTAAGGGTACTTTTTTGCTTTCATCTTATGGAGAAAGTAACTGCAATTCAATTATTCACGGGGGAACATTCCATGTAAAGAAAAAGGAAAAAAATTGATTATGAGACCTAAAAAATATTAAGTGTCATCTATAAAAACATATAGATTGATAAATAGATCAACATTTCAAACATTACTCAAGAAAGTTAACTGAATTAGTCAAGAGAAATTATTAGATTCTCATGAGCAAGATTCTCTTGCTTTCCATTCATCATAATACAACTCAGTATTTTAATTAAAAATGTAGTAAAAACTAGACACATCGACAACCCACAAAGCCGAATTATCAAATAACAAATAAAATATAGCAAGAGAAAAAAGTTTGGCCCTAAAAGAGCCCAAGAATTTGTCTTTTGTTCGAAAAGATAATTAGCTAAACATATTACGTATACTGTGCTGCTTCTTGTAATAATTGAGACTTTTGGTTGGGATTTTCCCCCTAAAAATAACATAACAGACTGACCTACGTGAAAGAAGTTTATTACTTACAAGTTTATTCATTTGCAAGTCAAAAATAGTCGCAACAAATAAATGAAAATTGAAAGAAACATGGAGTTGCTGCGCCAATGCGCCATGCGTCACGAAAATTATTTTGCGTGCTTAACCAAGAAATGTCGAAGGGAAGATTACAAAATAACCAGAGTCATGAAAACAAATGTTGCACTAGTCTACAATCCGATTTCCTCTATAAAGATGGAAGCGAAGCTGCATGACACAATTCTGTGCAACTTAAATCAATGTGCAGATGCTTCAAACCCTCTTTGGGGCCAAATATAATGAACATTTAATTTGCCTCCTAAGTCAATAACGCGTGTTTTTAAATCTAAGCTTACACTGCTGATGTATACGTTTTGCCTTTTAGTTAAGAAAAGAATCGCACATGCTGTATTGGAAAACTTCTAATTCCTCGCTCGCCTAAACAAATGTGTGCCAATATTCTGGGCACTCCGGGAATGTCTCCACACACCAAGACCAAGAGCAACCAGGCATGCAATTCCTACTAAAATCTGCCACAAAATAGAAGATTGTAAGGTGATTGTTGTTGTATATTATATAGTCCGAGCATATTTCTTCCCAGAGGAGGTCTCTATATAACTAACCTTCGCTTCTCTGGCATAGCTTGTTCGTGTAGATTGGAATACTGATTTCAGTAATTTAAAAGGAGATGACTTGGGCATTAGAATTACTACAGTATACTGTTTTTTGCAAGGAAAAGGAAGTATCCTTTGTAGAGCCAGCTGTGCGGTTGTTGGTGTTAAGGATGATCTAACTTTAGATCGACCTTCATCTTGAATCTGCTGAGCAGGGATAGAGGGTTAATTGAAAAATCAACAATGTATCTTGTCTGAAAATGTAAATGCTATTCCATAACCTACGCTATAATAATTTGCAACATAAAAACAGATTATTTAATTGCAACATAATCCACGAATATATTTTTGACTTTTTAAAAATTATTAAAAGAAAGAAATGAATGGATAATTTACTTTGGAAAATAACTTACAACTACAAGAACAATCTCATTGGCATCAAAATTGGTTAAAGAAATAAGTGCTACATATCTTCATGCCAAACTCAATTTCAAACAAAATCTATCCTGTCCATAATGCGACAGAACTGGAATTAGAAGCCAGAATTGATACCTTTCCAATATAGTTGAGGAAACCCAAAATGCAAATACTATGCAGATGGCATGTCAAATTATTGAAATAATGAAATGGAAAATACATAGTACCACTAACCTCAAAAGAAGTTCCAACATCACCAGAATAGGCTCTTGATTGATAGCTGCGTAAAATCCTATCCAGCCAATAATAATTTTCCTGAAAGAGTGTATGCAAATAAGAAAATGAAAAAGGGAGGATAATGTTACTTCCACTCCTTTCACTACGAATCTGATTGCCCTTGTGGATATAAGAGATGAAAAGAAAGTGTTTGACTTGTGTTGTTGTCTACAGTTGAGATGGTAGATATAAGAATTTATATGTCTGTGCGCACCTATTCTGTTACATTAAAAGGGTATGATGCTAGTAAAATAAACTTTAACGGGAAATTAACCTGCAGTCCAGTCTCATGAGCTCTTTGCTCAATTTCAAGAATGGTTGAAACATCTTGTTCTGAAGGCCCTTGCTCTTGAAGGCGCAACATTTCATCTAAAGCAAGATCTACCTGTAAATGATTTACAAGATTGTAATCTACCGAGTAACTATATTGAAAGTTCACTTATTTTATATATGCAGGAGACTTGCCAGCTTGGAAGATATCTCCGGATCACAAGAGAAATTTATGCTAATGTCCCCACGAACATCACCTGTACTTGAGGGTTTATTACCACCAAGGAATACTGAAACACCAACAGAGTATATCTGGTGCACAGAGGTAATGCCTCAGAATTAATATATCATATAAACCAAATGAAGGACAATATTGGTATCGTGTATAGACCTGCCCGTGCTTGAAACGGAGAACCTGCATTGTTTTTGTTTCAAGTAGCTTGCTCAGGAACCCAACAAAGTGAATCTCTTCCACCTGCTCAATTATGACCCAAGCCACCCAAACAGGCTCAAATGTGAATAATACAGCTTATTAGAGTAAGACTTCACAGGAAATACAGGTCTTCACATAATTGCATGATTTCAACAACTAGAAAGATAAGAGCACACACCATGTTTCCATTCTTCAGCTCCACAGGAAAGCATAGCTGCACTAAACATTGTGCTTCCACCATAGGACTCCAAACCACCTCTCTACAAGCACAAAGTATGGTTTATTTGGAAGATTCACTGAATCCATCAAAAGTGTGCCTCGGTGTCCATACTCAATTGAAAGACGCTAGTAACATCCAGATTGACAAAAAGATGCACTAGAAAATTGAGAACATAAAGTCTTTTCCTGGAGATGATGCACATAAGCATCGTCTTCGCTTTCTTTCTTTTATTTTGAAAAAAAGAATATGGTTAATTTGAGAGCCTGAAAGTTGTTGGATCTTTTCCTTTAGGTACAACAATTATAACATCTTTTCAAGTAGGTACCTAGAAATGGTAGTTGGAAAAGTGAAAGGCAACCCCTTCAGCTCATCACGGCTCAAATGCATAATAGGTTCAGGAGGCTTTGGAATTCCACCCTGCATGGAAATTTCGAAAGCAATTAATCTGTGTAGAATACTTTAGTGTCTCCTGGCTTTAGGTAAATGGATTTCCAATTTTCCACTTACCAGGTACTGCAATATCAAGGGCAGTGCAATAGTAGGATCAATATTCCCAACAATCACAACAGTAAAAGTCGATGGATCTCTGAAACATTTGCTGAAGTATTCACAAGCTTTCAGTGGATCAACTTTTTGTAGGTCACTTTTTCTAATAGGCTGCATATCATCAGAAAGTCAGCTGAAAGTCAAGAGTAAATTATTCAGCCAATGGTTTAAATTGGGAAAAGGAAAGAGTCATACCCTAAAGAAATAGGAGTTTCCATAGTTAAGCTCCTTTACACGGTTTGCAAAAGCAGTATATGGATCTCTATCTTGAGCACAGACTGCTTCTTCAGCCATTTGCATCACTATTTTGACATCTTCTTCATCTGGTGTTAAGTTTATTGTAAACAACTGATAGACAAGCTGAAAGGGGGAAAAAAAGAAAGAAAGAAAGAAAGAAAGAAAGAAAGAAAGATCAGGATAAGTAGAAAGATAAGTACAACATAGAACAGTGGAAGCAGTATGTGGGTGTGTAATAAGAAAACATATTTGCAATAAATATACTACAGAATGCATCGCAGGATAAGAAAACATATTTGCAATAAATATAATACAGAATGCATCACAGTGAATATTTGAACTGATATTATTATAAACATCAAGAGTTCTGCGTTCATGATTAATATATAACAAATTCCCCTTTCTCCTCAACACAGGACCCTGTTCAACTTTGGTTCCTAAAGCTGCGTGAATTACGCAACAAATTGGGTAATGCAACAAAAGTACATTGTGTCCAGAAATGAGGAAATTGAAAGTTGCATTTTAGGGAAAAGCAAGGACCAAACACATTCAAACAATTGTACTTTGGAATGCAGCTCAGAGACCGAGTGGCTAAAAACACTGAGAAAAGCTGAATACCATGACTTGTATGCTTACAAACTTAAACACACATCAATTTCTGCTATTTCTAACAAGATTAAGAAATGCAATCATTTTTCAAAGGTACAAAGAGAGAAAATACGGGAGACAAGATCAGCTAATAATTTTCTGGATAAAAGAAGAATTTCATTAAGAAGAGAAGAGAATTACAAAAAGCAAGAGGATAAGAGATCCTCTATAAAAATGATCAGCTAATAATCATTTCAAACCGATGCCACAGCAAGGATAATAAGAATTTAAGGAATTTAGACATACAGAATAAAAAGTAATATTGGTGATTTATATGGCCACCAACCGAATCAAAAGTTCACAAAAAAAGAGGCAAAAATACAATTAGCAGTTTTGTGTGCGAGCATTAGGTCACAGCATAAAATCACGAGATCACCAACAATTACCTTTTAAGATAATTAATATATGCTAAATCATATGGAATCCTACATTATAAAATGTACATCTATAATTTTATGAATGGTTTTAAGGTGCTCAGTTGGTAATGTGCAACTACAAACATAATTTTGATAATTTAATCAAATGTACCTGCAAAGCAGTTTCCAGGTCAGAAGGTGAACAGTCACCAGAAAAAGTTCTCATATATGCACCAATCTTGGTACCAACTTCAGCTCTCTTGCCAGCAAGCATATCCATTAGAACAGATGGTCTATAACCAAACACACCAATTTCCCCAGCAATGGTTGGTCCCATTGAGCAAGAGAAATACTCGCTCTCTGGGAGTTCAGACAAGCCTCCATATGAATACCCTGTGAAGATAACCTGTTGAAACAGCCAACATTACCTCATGCTAAAATGCTTGCATCGTCCTTAATAATGAAACACCACTCCATAGGAGCAGAGAGTATTAGCAGATGCCAATAAATAAATGCATGTATCATAAAATTCAAATCTGTGGCACTACAAGCAGCATATGCAGTTGATCTTGTATAAACAGGAGCGTCATTTTCTTGGACACTCAAAAACAATGAATGAATGACCCATTAATGATGGCACAAGGATTCATAAATAATAATCCAAAGAACGTCAGACAACTAGCCAGGGAAAGAAGCATTTTTTTTCTCAAAATTGCTGATCTCAAATTCAGAATTAGATGCTCCACAGACTAGAATAAGAAATAACCAAAGAAAGAACAGAAGGGAAAAAGAACAAAGCTATGATAATCTCTAAAACTTGGTATCATTCCTGCAATAAGCACCCATTAACTAAGTCCCAAAATATTCAAATGAAAAAAATCCTTTTGTTGTTCCCCAATGCACCATATGGTATTCGAGATCATATTAAATGAACAAATAGCATCTAAAAATCTGGAACATGATCTAGCCAATAGGCATATTTGGAATATTGAAATTTGAAGTGCCTAAAATATGTCTACTTAACGCAGATAGTTGCAAGCGTTACACCCATATAATTATTCCAAAAATTAAAGCTAGTGCATGAAGGTTACAACATCAACTTTTCTTGATAAAACAATACAAATATTATTAGTTCTAAAATGTGTAGATAAGTTTCTACACTATTAAGTTTCAATTCTATCTATCAAAATAACAACTTTATCCCAAACAAACCACAGGCTACTTATGAGTCCACAAAAACATAATCAAGGATATACACATTTTCTTTGCCCTTTGTTTTATTTACAAACAAATCCTCCATCATAACACTCACACCATTCAGTTCTACAAAGTTCCAAGAAATTTGTCAATTAATGCTGTAATCATATTGATACAGAAGTTGGTCACTGTCTGTGTAAGTAATATCTACTAACTATAGTTAACTTGATTATAAAAAAAATGCCTACGAGAATCCAAACCTGGTCATCAAGAAAGTCTGTACACTTATAGCAGACCCGCATGCCATTTGACAAAATTAGTTCGCTTGCTCCAATATTTGAATATTCCAATTCCTTCACAACACGTCTGATTCAGAGAGAAAAACAGGACATGAGATTAGAATATGTTATTTCCTAAACATAACTTTAAATGGAAGAAATTGACCCATATTATAGTTTGACCCTTGCAATAAAATCCCAACAAGTTAAACAGATGATATTATTGGGATCTTAGTACTTCAAAGAAAAATCAAGATTTTAATGCGAGAGCCTAACCACAAATAAAAGTGATACACCTATAAGCATAAACAATCAGGTACTACGAGGCAAACCAATTAAGAAGCCTTTTTCAATTTTTTTCTAATCATTCTGAAACTCAACTGGAATTCTTGTTAGTATAAAGAGATGTGCAAAAACATTTAAAATGAAGGAAAAGTAAGCCCAAAGTCCCAAACAAGAATAATATTTGCCAGGCAGAAGACACTCCCTTTATTTTCTCCAGATGAATCCAAATAGGAGTAATAACAAAGGAACACTAAAGCTTAATTCTTATACACTACAGTGATAATCACTGAATCTGTAAATATTCTTACAGGAAGAAACTAAAGGCATGTCAAGAACTAACAACTCTTACATAATTGGATGAAGTTGCCATGCCTAAAGCAGCTACTTAGGAGTCACTAGACAACAGTGAGGAGATAACTAATTACGAGAATTGTTATCAATAATAACTACATGGATTTAAATGCGCATATAAATCACACTAGAGATTGATTTATGTGATGTAGGCCAGAAAATCAGAGATCAAAGAAACATATTGGCAAATGAAAATTGTAATGTGCAATAAGATAAAGATATTTCCAGTCCAACTCACCCCATATTTGGCTTTATAGTGACAATTTCTTCCGGAACATGCTCATCATCCCAATGAGAGATACTACCCTCTTCCTCAAGAAGATTGACTTTCTTCACAACATTTTTCAGATCATCAACCACAGCAAATGCTTGGGGCTCAATGGTCTTTATGACACAGCTACATGACGTCCTTAATTTCTCGGAACACTTAGAGACCTCTGATGCCGTTATTTCTAAAGTGTATAAATAACTAACATGAGTTCAATTATAAGGCCTCTCAGATGGGATTTGTCCACAAATTTGGTAGCAGAAGACAAAAGAACATGATACTTCAACTCACGTGGTAGAAGAGTCTTTTGGAGTTGAGCCTCGTACTCAATCCCAACAACAGGTTCATCATGGAGAAAATGCTGCAAGAACAAAGAGATATTTATCTCCAAAATCACCCACAGTTTGTTATTAGCCATTTCAATGTGAAAAAAATGGAATATCAACATACTTGTAAATATTCATCTCTCAAGCTCGTAGATTGAATTTGATCTCGCTCCAAATAGGCAGATTCAATCTCTGACATCAGCAGAGCACGAACTATAGATATTTCACGATCTAAAAAGCCATAAAGCCGTACCCTTGCAACCTAAAACATAGCAGTCAAAAAACAAAAACAAAAAAGATGAGAAATGACAGAAAATGCAGCTCTTCAGATCAAGATGAAGACCTCACCTCCATTAATATTGATTCCAAAGCCTCAATAGTTCCTTTTCCTTTACAAGACGCAGTCATTATATTAGCCTTTAATGGACGGACAAGAACATCAGCAGCAGCTGAGCAGGAAAAATAGGGCGGATCCTTTCTACGAGATATTTTAAAGAACCTTTGGTTTAATGCATACAGGAACATGGATTCTGCAAGTAAATTTCTGTAGTCTTTCACTGTTTTAAGTTCATCCGCTGGCATCTTATAGCTAATCATCACTGCAGACTGTTATTAGCCAAACCAAGAGTAACATGTTAATTTCCAATCAAGATAAAAGTACTAACAAATAGACTCAACTCTGGAGAGTCGCTCTAAAAGTTGATGATCTGTTACTTACTTACCCCAGCAGCCTCAGATTCAACAAAACATGAAAATCGTGGCTCATCATGTGATGGAACCTGGAATGTTGGTATAAGTGGAGGATCAGGTGCCAGAACTTTTTGGTCGAAATGAGTCTTTATTAGCTCAACCACACCCTGAAATTGTAAAAGGGAGGTTAGTAGAAATCTTGACCACACAGCAGTCATATTTCCAGTATGAAGATAAAAAAGAGATAAATAACAAGAGAACCTGTGCATCAGAAAAATCTCCAACTGCTATCACAGCCATATTGCATAAATGGTACCACTTCTGGTAAAAGTTCTTCACTGTCTCAGAAGAAACTGTCCGAATCACTCTCTCTAGTCCAATTGGTAACCTTTCAGCATACTGCAATCAAATTAAATGCTTTATGAAATATCCTAATCAGATAAAACTTCCCAAAATCACATCTGACCTACAAGACCATTTTAACGTTAACTGCTGCCAGCCTGCATCTTCTGATCACATTAAACTGGAAGAGATCTCAAATTAAATACATGTTCCAGCTAAGCTAATTGAGAAGAAGAAGAAGCTACTAATTCTATAATTTTATGCTTGATGTGTATTAATGTATGGAAATGGATGCAAATACTCATGATTCTGAGAATGTGAGCTGACTTTGAAAAGCCTTCTCAACTTATCACTAACTAACAAATAATTGTCGGAGACTAATCAAATTGTTTGTGTTCGACACAAGTACCTTTGAACCTTCCATCATCAAGACCCAATGAGCATCCTGTAGCCTTCCAGTGGCATTTCTGCTGCCCCTGTACTCCTCCATGACAGCACCCCTCTCTTTCTCCAAGTCGTCCTTTGAGACTCGAATCTGCACATAATACCCTAATCAGAACGTAACCTAACCTAACCGCAACAAATAAACAAGTACAGCTTGCCAATGTCCAACTTAGAATTCGGTGCTGTTCATACCTCAGAACTGAACTCGGCCAAAACCGAAATGGCCTGAGACAACAGCTCAGGCTTGTCAACGGGAACAAACAGCTCATAAACAGTGTCATCAGCAGAGGTGGCGGCATTCTGACAAGCGCCGAATTCAGCTCCGATACTCTCGAGAAACTTAACGATGTCGTGATTAGTGTATTTCTTAGTGGCACTGAAAGCAAGGTGCTCCACAATGTGAGCAACTCCACGCTCATCCTCTTCTTCAAGAACTGATCTGCCGTGAATAGGTTATATGTTCCACCAATTTCACAATCAGCACGTACAGAAAGAAAAAGTAAAAAAAAGAAAGGATTCCGAAAATTCTAATCGCACAAGAACTGAAATAGCTGAAGAATGCAGCACGAAAGAGGAATATGAAAATAGCGAAAATACCCAACAGTGACGGCAAGGGCGAGGGCGGCTCTCATGCGGGGCTTGGAATTGGAGCGGACGTAGTAGCGGAGGCCGTTGTGGAGGGTGCCGTAGAGGACGGCGGCGGGGTTGAGGGGGAGGAGTTGGTCCATGTCGGCGTTGATCAGTTTGAGGGATCGGAACCCTTGTTTCTTTGAGATCGGGGGTGCCTCCGCCGGACCCGGAAGCAATTCCATTTCTCTTCCCTTCTTTCTCTCTTTTACTCTCAACACTCAACGAAAATTCTTTACCACTCCCTATCTCTCTATCCACTATCACCAGTGAGTACCAGTGGTAGTTACCAACTGCAATTCTCTTTTTCCATCTGCTGCTTTTCTTTTTCTTTTTCTTTTTCTTTTCCTTTCCTTTCCTTTCCTTTCCCTTCTCTTTCGCTTTCGCTAGTATATTAAAAACGGAAACCGCTAGGTAAAAACTATAAAGTTGGGAGAAATTAAACATAAAAAATTGTTTCGGTTGAAAACATGAGCAGGGCTCGGCGTCAACACTTGGGCCTCATCAATCAGATTCAAAGCCCAATCGTTGTCTGCAATACATAACTTTGCTGGAAAAATAATATTAATGGTAAAAAAAAAATTCCATATATTTATGACGTTGAAATTAGTTTAACTCTCAAAAAAAGTTTGACGTCAAATTTTGATTAAAAATTAATGTCAAAATTCAAATTATAAAAACTAAATTAATGTCAAAAAAATTCTTTGGACCAAATTGATTTTAATTTGAAGATGCTAAGAATAAATTTTTTAACTAAAACAAATTAACAAAAATCAGTAAAATTAAATAAAAGGAACAACACACCCACCACAATAAAGTATAAAATTTGAAATGAAAAATCCATCAATTTATATTGAAAGTTCCTATATAAAAAAGAATGGCAATTGTAGCATTTTTCCTAAATTAATCGTTTTTTTAACTCTTAAAAAATATATATAAAAAAATTATCGTAAAACGTTTTGTTTAGTGCTGTCAAAATGAACCCAGCCAGCGAATCTGGTTAAATAGACGGACTTTATATGCAAAAAATAGGCCCGCAAAAATTTGAAAAAAAATAGCCTGACACGTGTCAGCCCGCAGGCTAAACGGGTCAGCCCGTGATTTTTATTTTTTTTTTAAATACCAAAATTTTAAAAGTTTCATTTTTATTCTAAATTTTATTTTAAAGTTTAAAAGTTTAGAGTTTAATTATTTGGACTTATAATTGAGCATGTTTAACTATTTGTTATGCTTAATTATATTTATATTGCTATACAGCTGAAGTACTATGACATAAATATTGATAAATTGTGCATTTCATTCCTTTAATAAGTGCTTACGCCCTACAAGTTGATATGTAGTTTCAAACCTTGTTTATTATTGATTAATCTACGAGAAAGAATTCCAATTGTGTTTTTGATCAATAACATAACAGTACTCACATCAATGATATATACCGTCATTTAATTAATGAAAGTTGTATTAATTCATGAATCGATTTCAAATAGCATTTGGTAGCATTTGATAGCTTTCAAGCAAAATAGTTGAAGGAACAAAAAAAATAATATAATATCACAATCAATCATTTAAATTATTTCTTTCCGATTAATTAATAGATAGACGATAAAAAATAGCTAAAAATGACCGCATATACTTATCTACAACTTTGTATTTAAAACCATAAAAACTATACCAAATTTTTTTTAAAAAAATTAAAAAATGGACTACGGGGTGACCTGTTTAGGCCCGTAGCTTGACCGTCGGATCCTAAAAAGAGACATAATTTTAGCCTGACCCGTGGATTAGGTCCACGAGCCTAAACAGGCCGGGCCCAAATGAGTCATGCCAATCCGTTTAATACCCCTAATTTTGTTAAAACTATGCTACAGTGCCTTCTCGACAATGTGTTGACGGTAAACAATAATTGTGAATAAAAAATTGTTATTTGAACATTAAACATAGGGTAAATATCATATTTGGTTTCTCACACACATCACAAATATCTCCACACAAAAAAAGGTCCTCAACTTCCCTTCACATTGCATATGACATCACCGGATAATAGTTCACTAAAGAAGCTTGTTTAGGGAAATGAATCATCTTAATTGAATTTTTTGTCGTGAAATGTCAATTGTACCATTAATTAAGAATTTGAAACTCATACTTGACATAAACAACAAAGAAATGAATGATGAAATATCACGTGAAACTAAAAAAAAAATACATTTCCTCGCTTTTATGTTATATGGGACTGAATGTTGGATAGTAAAAAGTCAACAGGAGAATAAACTCAATGTTGCGAAAATAAGGATGCTATGGTGGATGAGTGGGCATACTAGACAAGACAGGATTAAGAACAAATGCATTAGGGAGAAGGTCATGGTAACACCTATAGTACAAAAGATAGTAAAATGCTGTCTTAGGTGATTTAAACATGCAAAGAGAAGACCAGTAAGGTAAGAAGAGTAGATCAAGTGGTGGGTAACTCATTAAATAAATGTATGAGGAAACTTAAAAAAACTATAGAAGAAGCTACTAAAAGAGATTTAGAAGTTAATGATCTAAATAAAAACATGACACTAGATAGGACACTATGACATTACTTAATCCATGTAGACAACCCTACATAGTAGAATAAAACTTGGTTGTTGTTGTTATTAAAATGGATCTCACTTCCCATTTAATGATCAAATGGTAAAATCCCTTACTTTACCGTCGGTGATGTTGTCATGCTCAACTTCTGTTTGTGTTGACCATAGGGATGTCAAATGGGCCGGCCCAGTTTGGGCTTGCAGGCCTAAACGGACTGAGTCAAAATTGTGCCTCTTTTTAGGGTTCAGTTCGCTTATGGTTAATCCGCGAGCATAAATAAGTCAACCCGCCAGCTCTTTTTTTTTTTTCAAAAAAATAATTTAATTTTGGTATATTTTTTTATGATTTTAAATACAAAGTTGTGAATAAGTATGCATAGTCATTTTTAGCTATTTTTAATCGTTTATCTTTTAATTAATCAGAAAGAAATAGTTTAAATTGTCGATTGCAAGATTATATTATCTTTTTTGTTCCTTCAATTA
Organism: Nissolia schottii; assembly: GCA_003254905.1. Taxonomy (NCBI): domain Eukaryota; kingdom Viridiplantae; phylum Streptophyta; class Magnoliopsida; order Fabales; family Fabaceae; genus Nissolia; species Nissolia schottii. Next base: position 66,136 of record QANU01052205.1, read on the forward strand.
TCTTGCTTAAAAGATATCAAATGCTATTTGAAATCAAGTTAGGAATTAATACAATGTTCATTAATTAAATGACGACATATAACATTGATGTGAATACTGTTATGTTATTGATTAAAAAACACAATTGGAACTCTTTATAGATTAATAAATAATAAACAATGTTTGAAACTTGTAGGGCGTAAGCACTCACTGAAGGAATAGAATGCAAAATTTATCAATATCTATGTCATAACACTTCAACTGTATAGCAATATAAATATAGTTAAGTAGTTAAACATAACAAATTGTTAAACATTCTCAATTATAAGTCTAAATAGTTAAACTCTAAACTCTTAAACTCCAAAATAAAATTTAGAGTCCAAAATGAAACTTTTAAAATTTTGATTTTTTTTTTTTTTAAAAATCACGGGTTCACGAGTTAGCCGTGAGCTCACCGGGTTGGCCCATTTAGCCCACGAGCCGAAACAGGTCGGATTATTTTTTTTACAAATTTTTACGGGTTTATTTTTTTACATATAAAGGCCGTCAATTTAATCGGACTCACAAATCGAACTCATTTTGACAGTCCTAGTTGACCTTAATTAAATAAGGAAGGTAAAAGTTCTACCTAATATGTACCACACTTTTTATTTTTGGTCGTAAACACCATATTCGTCTCAATTGGAATAAAAGCTATGGCTTTGATACAAGCTGCCAGTGGTCCAGAAATAACACCTATATATGAGAGAATTAACTTCAGTTTTCTATGTTAAGTTATAACTAATTATAAGAATTTGGTTTAAATAGATATATAAACGATCAACCCAATAGGTGCAGATGTTAGAGGCTTTCCCTTCTTTTATTTTGGCCATTCTTTAGACCCTTTTATTAGAATGAGAAATTCTTTCTTAATGTTATATAGGTACCACTTAATGCTCAGAACCACAAAATTTTGACACAAGCAGATATATTTCTTACTTTACCATGAATATCGAATTGGATAATTGTATGGCAAACAGTTGTTGAGGTCTAAATCAACATGTAAAGATTGGTTACAACAGCTGAAAAACCTGGCAAAAATAATTGGGCCTCGGACAAGAAATTCATAAATGTACTTGAAACTAAGGGGGGGAAAAGTTCTCTACATTATTTGGTGAAACAAAATAGAAACCCAGTATAGAGTGGATAGGGCTATGTAATTGCAAGTCTGGATTTGAAGTAGATTAAGGTGATATAAATCTGTTCTTGTCTAGTCTACTATTAACCAAACAAAAAAGAACTAATTTCCACAATGCAATGATGCATTAAATCCATCACACATATCACGCATGAACTGCTATAAAATTCTTACAGGACAAAAGCAAGAAAAGACAACAAAACCTTATTTGTTGAACAATACATCCTGCCATCCAATTCATTCAGTGTCCAGCAAGGGAATAGAGCTGAGCCTGAGCACACTAGTTGGCCATAAGAACAAGGTAATGACTTTTAGTGAAAGTAACCAAGAACTTGACCACCTACGTTCCTTTTCATGGCCTCTTCATGATCCAAAACACCCTCAGGAGTTGTGATCACAACATAACCCCACTGTAAAGAGAAGAGAAACATAACAGCATTATTATCCTATTCCTTTCTCCGTTTTTTTTTCCTTTCTGAAACTAGTAAAACAACTAACATCTATATTTATATCTATATCTATATTCTGATTCAAACTAAAGTTTCCACGCTCAAAAGCTACTAGTGGAGCTGCTATAACTTCCTATGAACATGGATTAGTAAGCAATAACCAACCTGATGAGTCGGAAGAGTTCGCAATCTGTAGGCTTCAATATCCTTGGCCTTGATGTCTTGTCGGTACGTAATGGCCTTGCAATCATTAAGCCTACCTTGCAGTTCAACTGTTATCCTCCCCACTCTGTGCGGATCATAGACTTGAAAGTTCTTGATATAGCCTATCAGGAGTTACACCGAATCAGCAATACTTAAAAGAAACAACTGCAGTGAGAATCCCAGAGAAATTTAGGTATAAAGAGGCCTCTCAACAAATGAAAATGAACTAGAAAACCGTTGGGGGGAAGAAATAAGTAATGGAAGTCCTACTTGATATTCCGACCTTTCTATTTTTCATATTACAAACATGAAAATCCAGCAGAGGCATATATGTAATACAACGTGATACAAAAAATTCAAGGTGGAAAACTTAGTACTTGATAAGATGAGGGAATAAAAATTACAAAGGGGAAACAGTGTTATCATCAAAAAAATAGAGAAGAAACAATATTTAAAATCCTCAGCCAGTTAAAGGGGTTCCAAATTACATGAAAAAGATTACAAATTTAACAGCAAATCCAAATCCCAGAAATGAAAAACCAAGCTTACAAGTAGCAGAAAGTAAGGCAAGGCAACACATACCTCGATGTTTCATGATTTGGAGAAAGGAAGAGATGACAGTGGAGATGGGCTTGAGCTCAACGGTAGCTTTCCCTCTCCTCTCTGCATTCACCATACTCCTCAACGCATCGTTCAGTATCCTCCTCCCCATCTTCTTCTTATCCCAAACAGAACAACACAAAAATAATCAATGTAATAAAAAATAAATAAAGATACAAGATTCAGATAGATTAAAAAAAATTAACAAGCAACCACAACCCAAAAGGGGGGAAATTTTGATTCAACCAACAACAGTACCACACAAGAAAAGTTTCAACCTTGATTCAAGCACACAACAAGACAGAACATCAAAGCAGTAAAAGCACTGAAATTGTAAACACACTTCAATTAGCCAGTAAGCCACAAACAACGAAAAAAGGAAAAAAAACTGGGGGAAATTTTTAAGTAAAAACCAATAGCAGCATTCAAACAAACACCTGGTGCTCAAAGGAAGATACAATCCCAAACTCCAAAAGATCCAACAAAATAAAACCTGCAATCAGGTTTTTGAGCATGAAACAGATAATGAATGGCAGGGGCAAGAAAAATCGTTCGAAAAAGCATACCTCAAGCAGAAAAGTTGGAGCCGCGGGCGAAGAGGGAAAATGTCTGCACAATGCGATCAGAAGAACCAGGGCAGGGGTTTAAGCAGCGTGTTCGTGAAATGGTGGTTTTTGACAAAAGGGACACTTTCGACATTTCGAAATAGAGAGTGTGGTCACGCGCGTACACGCAAACTCAAATAGCATAAGTACAAAATTCCACAGCCACACACGTGTCACACGTGCTCTCTCTCTCTCTCTCTCTGTTCTTACATTCCATGCTGCAGTTTCTATTTCTCCCTCGAAATCATTCACTCAATTCCATTTCCAATTTCCAATTTCCAATTCAATGGAGGACCTTCCGTCGTCGCTGGTCCTCGAGATTCTGAGTCGACTCACTGACTCGACCGATCTGGCTCGGTGCAGGGTCGCGTCCAAGACCCTGAACGAGTGTTCCCGCGACGTCCGTTCCGTCACCCTCCTCTGCTCCATGTCGCGGTACCTCAAGTCCCGTTCCCCGGAGACGAAGCACCTCGTGACGCCGTTCAAGAGGGTCTTCGTTGACCTCGTCCTCCGCGCCAGGAGCGTTGACTCGGTCTCCCTCGGCGTTGACCGGTCCCTCGGTGGGGTCTCCTTCGACGAAGTCGAGGATGAGTCAGATGATCTCTTCCTCACCGATTGCTCCTTCATGAAGGAGTGGCTTCCTTCTGTCTCCCGCGATTTGAAGACGTTTTCGGTTTCGGACTTCTGGGTTCAGTCCTGTTGGCGGCGTTCCGACGCATTGTCTTTGATCTCTTCCACCTGTGAGCACCTTTTCTTCAACAATCTCTCTGTTTTTTTTAGGGAAGTAAAATTGACCATTTTTTCGTATAGTTTCGTTGCTGAGTTACATGTAGATTCAATGGCTCTACTTGAATTGAATTCAATAGGATGGTTCGTCTTGTGTGTTTGAGCTCTGCATTGGGCATTTCTTTCCATTGATTCAACGTTAGGGATTTAAATGTAAAGTACAATTGGAAATTCAATTTCTGTTTTCTTTTAAAAAGAAGGAAAATTTGAAGAGGATATTGCTCCATAAGCTTGCTTCCGTAGGGTGTGTTTACGAGAGGAAAAGGTTTTAGGGGCTTGATACAAACTCGCCAACACACCCTTAGCAAACCCCATTATTTAATTGTGCTTTCGGGATGATGGAACTTTGTTTCGTTGTTGCCTTGAATGAGTTCATTTGGATGATGTGTGCAGGCCATAGTCTTGTGAAATTAGTGGTGAGGAACGCTTGGTTATCTGTGGATGGTCTGTGTTCGATGCGAAACCTCACGAATTTGACCCTTGAGTTTGTGAGGCTTGATGATGAGGACCTGAGTAGGATCAATGCTTGTTTCCCTAACCTGACAGAACTCAATCTTATAGGGGTTGGAGGGCTTAAGGAACCAAAGATTGATCTCTCACGCCTTAGGACTTGTCAGTGGTCAGTTTCGAATGCTCCCCTTTCGTTGATGATATGTGCGCCGAGCCTTGTCAATTTCGATCTCAAGTGCATCAGGCCTAGATTGGTTGTCCTTGAAGCACCGTCCTTGTCTACTTTCAACCTTTCTCTTGAGAATACAGATGAGCTCTGGTTGAAAAATTGTCTCAATATAGAATGCCTTATGCTTAGTGTAGAATGCCTCTCTCTCGGTTACATGCTTAGCATATTTCGCCATTGCAACAAGGTAAAGAGACTTACTATAGATTCAGTCAGAAAAGTCGATCAAGTCCAAGTAACAGAGTTTGGCCTTGATACATTGTTGGATTATTTCCCGAACATAAGCTCTCTTAATTTGGGTCCTGGAGCTTGGCGTGTGATGGAGAATTCTTTCCAAATGGCAGGTTTGAAGGAGATCATTGGGATGAAGACACTGAAAGAACTTGTTATGCATCTAGTTGTCTATGAAGTTGAGTTCACTCTCGCGTTTATTTCTTCTGTGTTGGATAAATGCTTGAAACTGTTGGACGTTTCCCTGCTCATCCACCGCGATGTTGAATCTCATGTTGCTAGCAGCCTCATCTCTGCTTGCAGAAGCAAATTCACAAGGGTTAGATGGAGATGGGGGATATGGAAAGAAGGAATCAAAGATACTTGGGTTTCTGATGGCATCTAGTTTGGGGACTGGTTTGTCTAAGAAAGGGAACAAGAGTCCTCTTTGATTTGTTGTAGGTTGTAGCTCTACCATACTTGACACTAGACATATAGTGATAAGTACATTGACAGAATTCAAATAAAGTTTTTCGAAGCAACTCCAAAAGTAAAGAGATCAGAAGTGGCATTCTTATGCAGATTGGTGTATGAACTATGAATCAGTTTTACAAAATATCATGGTGATAGTTAAACAGTCCGGAGGACCCTACCTTGTGGTTAATTTTCTCTTCTTTTTTTTTTTATTTTCCTTAGAGTTCTTTGTATGTGGATTGTGGATAGTTGTTTTTTCTCCTCACATTTCTTTGTATATAGCTCACGATCAGTTCTTTTCTTTTGAACACTTGTACATTTCTTGTATCATTCATCCTGTGTGTATATATTTGGAGGTAGATTACAATAAAAATCTGTATTTTATGAAACAGGCCTTTTGTTTGCAGTTCTTTTCATTACAATTTACAGCTATTCCCTTGTTCACCCAAAACTACTGACTTATACATTGCATGGGGCTGACCAAGATGATGTTGATACCGGGGTCGTTGCTGTTGTATGTTAAACTCAAATCTAAGGACATTGGAATTATTATCAGATATATATATGCTGCTTATAAGCCAAATCATCAGATCTAATGTACTTGCATATTACATTAGGATCACACCACACCATTGGCTCTACAGAGCCAGAGGCAAATCAAAGTTTTACCCCACGACATAGCAGTAATGGTGTGTAAGCAACAAACATTATTCAATTGAACACTTCCTACCACAGCTAACTTAGTAGGTGTGAAACTTCAACCATAATACTACTACCAACATGGGAAACTGAGGATTAGTGAGCACGCCTGCAGATAGTGAAGCCATCACCTACGGAAGCAATGGAGATTTCTACACGAGAATCTTCAGAAACTGCTTTGTTGAAAGCCAGTGCTGCCAGCCTGTTATATCTTTTGGGTGCTGGAACATGCTCTTCAGGCCATGCAACAGTTCCACCCCAGAGGGTGTTATCATAGATGATTATCCCACCAATTGTAATCAGCTAAAGAAGCCGCTCGTGGTAATTCCAATAGTTGTTTTTATTAGCATCAACGAAGGCGAAGTTGAAAGTCCCCTCATTTGAAGGCTGCAGCATAACAATGCAGAATCACTAGCTAGTAAAATAACAGAAATTCATAGTTTTCGTACCAGAAATTTCGTCAGATTACTCAATCATGCTTACATCTTCTAAGAGCTTATCAAAAACTGGTAAAGCTGGAGATTCTGTGAAGTCAATCTTGTGCTCAACACCAGCCTTTTTGATGAATGGAAGTCCAATTTCATTAGCCTTTCTGTCAGGATCCAAGGCCAAAATCTACAGCAGGCATTTTCAGACAGTGGAGTTAATAATAAGGCTTAATGAAGTTTTTAGTCCTTGTAAAATTTCAAAGTTTGTTTCATTAAAATCATTTTGAGACATAGATAGGGCTTTTGTAATTTAATTTTGTATGGTGGTGGAATTGGAAAAATAAGTTTAGAATACCTACACTTTAATGGTTTTTAAGTTATTTGGGTATTGTTCATTTTGCAATTTGCTATTTGCTCTTTGGGGGTTGCAACATGATTAGAGTTCTGTGAGTTTTCCTCGAAGAAGTTTATCTCTGATGGTTCTATTTGCAGTTCTCCCAATATGCAGGTTAGTATGGCACCCACAAAATGTGACTTAATTTCATGGAAGACGTATGGTTCATGTATTAATATGGATCAAATTCAAAAAGGTGTGTATTTACAGTTGATATTAAATTAATCTTATTTCGTTAATTTTTTCATTAATTATTTATTTTTATTAATCAAAATCATGGCACTTGAGGCTAATCTCAAAACACAACATACAAAATAGTAGAACTGATGCAACCTATTGACGAACAGATTGAACAAAAGTTTGACAAGATTGAACAGATTGACGAGCAGAAGTGATGCAACATATTGCCATATTAAGACGAGAGCAGCTGCTGAAATACACAACAGAGCAGCAGAAGGAAAGCACAAAACCACACCAGCTAGCAGAAACTGGAGACTACATAACCACATCGGCTAGCAGAAGCTTGGAACAAAGATGGATAGCAGCAGCAAGCAGCTCAAGAGACTAAAAATTAAATAACAAACAGCAGAGAGAACATACAACTATAACTGGAATGGAAAGCGCATGCACCGAAAATACCAAGCTTCGGCTAGAGGCAGAGGAGCAAGCATCACACCTACAACCATATATGAAGTCACATACCCAAGGGGAAAGATAGAAACTCAGCCAGCATCTCAACCTTAGACTCCCGAAGTGGTTGGTGGGGTGGGATCCTCTCCGACCAAGACCACACAAAGGGCATGTTTTGGCACAAGCTTTGGTCCAGAATCCTAGTCGTTGCAGAATGGATGTGGGTTCAACTTCCCAATTTGGAGTGTAGTTGTTAAAGATCATCTTTTTTCTTATCCACCAAATAGACCACACCCCTACATATAGAAGGGTTATCCAAAGTTTCCCGTCGAAGGCTCTAAATGGTGCTCCAAGCCAAGCGTCATAGAACTGATTCGGACCTTTTGGGAGGCACCAAGTTATGTTCCACTCTTTCGAGCAAGTGGACCATAGCTTAGAAGAGATTGGGCAGCTGAAAAATAGGTGCTCAATTGTTTCCTCTTGTTGGGCACAAAATGTACATGTGTCATTATCGGTGGGCAAGCAATTGAGCCTAGCAAGCCGAGACTTAGTGTTGAGGCGATTTTGAAGAATGAACCACATTAGTAGTTCTGCTTTTGGGGGAGCGTAGCCTCTCCATGCCTTGTTCGCATCACGCCATTCTAGAGATTAACCAATTTTAGCTTTAAACACTTGCAAGGAAAAACAAGAGACAGAATTGACAAAAGGGATTATATTGCCACACACACTCATCGCTCACGCCCTGTATGAGTAGATTCCGGTTAATAGCTAGAAGTAGATCGGCTAGTAGTTGCTCTTCCCATGCAAACAGTCTCCTCCTCCACTCTAATCTCCAAGTCCAACCATCAGACACCCACTCAGCCTTTTCTGTGACTCTGCAAGTTAGAGTGATATTGAGAATAACTTTGGGAAGCAGTTCTTTAGCGTGCCTTCACCCACCCAAATATCATCCCAAAAGTAAGTGAGAGCACCATCACCTACTTTCTTTCTCAGCCCGATGTGTGTTATGTTCTTGATTTCCTCCCTGAAGTTGTCCATGTTAGACAATTGCCTCCATAAATTGGGTGGCTCACAAGGTTGAAGGGGTCTATGAGGCTCGGCCAGTAATACCCCATGATTAGAGCTTATTATCTTCTTCCATAGTGGGAGCGACCCATCCAAAATACGCTACCACCATTTGAATAATACGGCCGCGTTTTGAACAATGATGTCACCTACCCTCAGCCCACCCATATCTTTGAGCCTCTAAATGACGTTTTGTCAAACATATGCTTTCAAGTAATAAATGTCGAATAGTTTGGCGAAATGGTATTTCTAGAGTTAATTCTATGTCACGACTAAATAATATATGATTCGATATAAGTAAGGAATAAGGTAGACACTGTTGATTAGTTGATAAAAGCAATGTTGAAACAAAAGGCAAAACGAAGGGGCTGCTTAGTCATTTTTAAGTGTAAGGTAAATTTTGAGTAGAGGGTTTCAACGATTATATGCAGTTATGTGAAAAGAAAAAAGGAAAAAAAAGATTAAAATCGCTCAACGACAATGGAGCAAATATGAAGTGAGGAACATACAATCAAGTGCTTAATGAAAGATTACTTGTACTACAATCACATAAATATATGTGAAACAGATTTCACTTGTTGCAAACAAGCAAACATATAATTTGTGCATGGAAACCATATTAAACATTTATAACCAAGTATTAAATAAGTTGATATGCATTTGGTCTTCATGTGTATAAAACTCGGCGACCATACTCTCCCAAAACCCACATAGGAAAAATGTTTCGATGCAATCCATAGTTCAAGAAACTGTTTCTATAATATACTCCTGCGATCTCCTGCAGTTTGTTTTTTTTTTTTTTTGTAATAAATAAAAATATGTTGACGGATCAGAAACATAATATGATTGTAAAATGCTAAAGAAAATTGTTAAGATGAATTACCTGTTGTGGGAAGTCTCCATCTTCCATTTGTGAATTAATTATTAACTTTATTCCACGGTGTATGGGTGTAGGATCTATCTCAGCCTTTATTCAGCAAAATATTAATTAATAATTAGCAAAATAACATACTTTGCATCTATTAAGAAACTTCATTCTTCTATTTTATTAATATATATATATATATAAAAGACCATTGAACTTTGTAGGGATTTGTGAAAGGGCATGATACGGAGGGCTTAAAATTTATTATTAGAAAATAACTAGTTCAAAGCCTTTAAATTTATTTACTAACCTGCCCTGCAGCAATAAGGGACAACAAAGCCCATGAAGTTTGAACTAAGTTGGCGCGATTTCCTTGTAGATTCGTATACACCTTGTGTGATAAAGAAAAGGTGTGCTGTGAGTACAATTCTAATATATATGGAATTTCTTTATTAATTCAGTTATTTATCTTTTTAGTGATTATACATATATGAAGCATATATAAAATGCATGTAGCATACCTTATTTTGGCATGACAAGTAACTTTCTCCCCATCCACCATTCGGAAGCTGCTTTGACAATAAAAATTCACAAGCTTTGCGCAATGAAAGGCTATTGTGATAATTCTTTCCTGAGGCTGTTAATCCCTCTACAGCAAACCATGCGCCGTAGGTATAGCAAACCCCCCAACAACCGTACCTATATGAGCGCTGATCATCAATACTTCATTTAATAATATTTCTCTATTTTAAAATTTGGCACATTCATAAATTAAGATATCTAAAGTATATATATATATTAGGGTGAAACAAGATAAAGTCGTTAGCATAAATGACAAAGTAAAAAAAAAGATACAATACCACGAGCCATCAGGATTTTGTGTTTTTTCAATGAAGCGGATTCCTTTGGAAATGGATTGATCTACTTCCTTTCTTCTGTGTGTTGGGTATAACTTTCTGAAGAGAGTCAATGCTTGCAATGCTGATGATGTGCACTCTACAAACCTATTTCACAACATGATGCACACAATAAGTGGCAAGAACAAATCAATTATAATATATGGATGTTTCTCCTGTATTTACCTTTCACATTAAGTTTGTCCATTTTTTATAATTTATAAAATTAAACCTGTTAAATTTATCATTGTTTTATGATTTAATGTGATAAATTAATATTTTTTAATACAATAATTATGAAAAAGTGTATCATTACTTTAAATCATCTCCAAATTTCCAAACTCCTTACAAGTTGATTATTTCAATGATTTAACTAGTGAAAAGTTTGTTAAAACTATATGGAACACAAAATGATGATAAAATTCAATTAGTTTAATTTTATAATTGTTAAAAGATGAACAAATTTAATAGGAACGGGTAAATCTTACTCGTGCTCAGTGAGACAACCTTCAAAGAATTCAGTTGGATTGAATTTCTGCACCAAATCAACACATCAACATGTGTTCTTACTAGGTTAAGACAATACACCTAATCTTGTGTTCGATAAAATTGAATGCATGTAAGTTTTCTTACTTCTAACCAATCATAGCCTCTTAGAGGTTCCCAAGCGGAGAAACCTCCATTAGTGCCCTGTAGTTAAACGAGATATGTGAGATGTTGCATCTATTTATATGTTGAATGTTAATTACAATGAGAAGTTAACAACATGAAGGATTTAAATAGAAAATCGTACTTGTAGAGAGAGAATGACATTAACAGCATCATAAAATCGTTCTGTTTCCATCTTTTCCCCAACTAGATTAGTTGGCATTCTTGACAATAGTAGTGCAGCCTGTAGGTAAATTTAGTAGCAAATGTTAATTAGTTAAAGTTCAATTGGAAAATAGAGTGACTATTGCCGGAGAGTGACTATTTCCACTCTTATATATATGTCTATTGTCATTTTTATTTAGTAAAAAAATATTTAATTTTTCTAAAATAGTCTTTTCTTCATATATATTAACCAAAAGTGATAATCTAATATTAAATACTTATTGCCGGATCACAAAGTGCACAACAATAAATTGAATATTAAAAACACGAAGAAAAAAATTATTATTAAATTCAAATAATTATATTAAATAACATAAACTTATGGGGTGTATATTTTGAAGAAGCAAGATAAAACGTTACACGTGTAATTTGTAGAATTTGGGTGAACCTTTAGTCCTTCTGCTGTGCAATCAGATACTTGCAAACCTTGATCTTGGGTTGAGATTGTCCATGCCCCTTTGGAAATGTGTCTACACATTGCGTCGAAGTCACCGGAAGGATTTTCACGAACCTTAAAAGTAACATAAACTCTCATTCATCATTAATTCATTGCTTCTCTATTTATATTTAAGTGAGAAGTAGTAAGTTATTACCTGTGAAGCCTTCACGAAGTCGTGTGCTTTCTTAAGTGTAGTTTTATACTCTTCGCTAAGATTACAAGCGAGTATTGCTTGTATAGCAAAAGCTGCATCCCAAGCTTGACTACCAACACTCTACATAATTAATTAAAATGCAATATTAGTGGTAAGTGACTAAGTGGTGGCTATGATAATGAAGCTGATTCATGTGTACGCTTATATTTGGCCGTTTAACTCAATAATATACTCTTAAAAAAACTATCAGTTTATATTATATTCTACATGATCCCTTGCATAATACTTGTCTAAACAGATTTTTACTATTCACGGGTCATATGTTTGGTCCTTCCATTTATGTAGATAAACGAGTTAGTCCGCGGGTTATGCTTATGTTAACACTAAACGGACCAATTAGTCATGCGGGCTGAACGGGTTAGCCTAAATTGACTTTTGCTATTCGCAAGCCGAATTTTATATGTTTGGTTCGCCCATTTAACCGGTTAAACGGATTGGACTCATTTTACTAGTCCTATTAAGCAATCACTAATGATGCATTGGAAAGAGATAAAACATTTGCTTCCCATAATAGTAGAGGGAGAGCCTTCCTATTCAACGATATTAATGATCATTATCATAGTAATTAAATACAATAGTGGAATTAAATAATGGTAATATCCTTATTCAAATATTTCTTTCATAATACCAATAAGATTTTTATGTTTTTTTTCTTAGATGTTGTGTTGTCTAAATTCGATCACTTATTTAAAGGGAATGAGTAAGTGTTAATGTCACTTATTTTAAAATGGAGTACTTTGTTAATTTAATGCATTCAAGTACACTAAATTTATACAACGTTTATCTCAATAAACTGTTATTTAAAAGAGAGACTCTAATTATTAAAACCTCCATTTTTTTTGTTATGAAAACCTCCATTTTTGTTAAATCTTCAATCTTGTTAGTTCATGCCATTTAAATTGATCTTAAGTAACATCAAAGTTTTTTGTGGACAGATTCCCCGTTCTCAAATGCTTTATTACCTTTCTATTTTAGTATTTTTACAAACATTTGTCCACTTTTTAAATTTAGATAACATTAATTATCTTTTTACTTAGTATATACTTCTACTTAATATAAAAAGTAGTGGAAGAAATCAGAGATGAGAGATAATGAATGAAAATGAAAAAAATTAATAGGGATAACTTTGTAAAATACTATTAAACTTTCTTAACTTTGAGATTTTCAATCATTCTTTTAATACATGCGCATAACGTAAAGTGGACAATTATTTAAAAATGGAAGAAGTAATTAATATTAAAGAATTAATTTGACGATTCAAATAAACCACCAACAAATTAATGTAAATGTACTTTGAGAGTTATTGACAAAGGATAATCCTAACCTGAATTTTCAAGCCGTCTTCAGAAATCCAAAAGTAATCAGGGATTCGAGCTAAATGAAATTTATATGCCTCTGAGTTGGAATCTTCAATCCAACGTGAAATCAAAGATAATACCTTACATTTTTATTTAGTATTAATTAATTGTGCTTATGAATCAAACTATAAATAAATACAACAATTTAGTGGTAATGCATGTTATATACCTTATCTACAACTCCGATGGAGAGGTATCTAGTGTTCTCATCCTCATATCGTACATAATTAATTGCAATTTTTATTGCTTTTCGTCTAAGTATGGAGAAAGGCCAGTAATTCAACAAAGGCTCTCCCACGTGATAAAGAAATCCCCATAACATATCTTGGATTAGTGGATGTGAATAGTAAAGATCTTCCTGAAATTGCTTACCATTGAGTTCATGAATACATTCAAAATGTTTACATTTCAATTCAACACGTCACTAAATTTGGCCAAATGAATCTTTATAAGATAAGTACATTAAACTGAAACTTTGTGTCTGTGATTAGGCATAACACGTAACAAAACAGTCAAATAAGCATTAAATAAAGATAATAATTCCATAAGAAAATGTGGAAGATAAAGATTGAATGTACCTTAGCAACATTATTTCGAGCTTTATTCCAATTTATTTGGTCATAAGGTTCATTGTACATTTCTTCTCTTAAAGATCTGACCAAACCATTGATAGGGCCCACGAACCGCTTCCCATATACATATGACATGTGTGTGTAAACCAAGCGACAATAGCACATGATTTTCCCTATAAATTTTATTCCACAAAGGACTTAGAGAAAAGACACAGAATGCAAACGGTTTCACAAAGACATTAAGGAACTTCCAAAGCTATGCCTGTTAAGAAAACCTGGATGAAAAGGGGCAAATTCGGGTAGAAGCCATAACTCAGGTGGAAATGGATTGCAGCCTGACCACTCATAAACTCCAAGTACCTACATTAACTTAACAAGTACATTACATTTGTGTGTTTTTCACCCTCTAAGGGTCTTCTCATGTGAGATTCTCACATGACTTTATCATGTGTAAATCTTCACCATCAATTGTCTTTATTTGTGAAGTTTAAGTTATGGACAACTTACTTAATCAATGATAAAAATCAATATGTGACAAGATCATGTGAAAATCCCATATAAGGTGATTCATTTCCTTTTACAATTAATATATATTTCCCGTTTGTGAAATGCGGGGTGTAACATAGTTGTCCCTAAATTCACACACATTAGAATAGGTTAATCCTATTAGGACTATCTTGTTAAATTTAGGGACCAAAGACTAAATTGAATGAGGTGTGTAATCCAGGGACAAAATTGTTACAATCCTATGTTTCAAGGATAAAAGTGTAATTCAACTCTATATCTTCTCTCAAGACTAATATATTAAATTAGTACTCTGTCTTTTATAAAATAGTTGTCTATCTTCTTATTTTAGTTTGTTTTAAAATAGTTGTCTACTTATTAAATTTAGACATCATTAATGATTTTTTTTTTAATATACCCTTATTAAATAAATTCTCTCTTAGACTTATTCCTCATAGTAATTTTAACTACTCATTATAAATGAGGATAATCAAATAATCAAGTAAAATATTATCAATTTTTTCTTACTTCCATATCTTTTAATTATTTTTTAATATTTAGTACAAGTGTAAAGTGACTCAAAGCTAACCAAATAAAAAAACAATAAACGTGTTTATATACCGAGACCCAGAACTTGCCCCATGAGGGAACGGCCACTAAACCACCATGGTCAAGGATCCATTTTCTGCCTCTAGCCATTGCCATGTCTTTGCCATCTTCAGGTCCTTGGCCAAGTATTCTCAAGGCAATGTAACTCCCTGCTGACCCAAACATTGTGCTGTGACTATCTATACTAAATCCCCAACCTCCATCTTCATTCTGTTCATGAGAACATGAACCACCAATAAATGATTGGTTAATTCACATATAACTAATTAATTTAAATGGACCCCTCCTAGTTATTATGTTTTTTAAGCAAGAAACGTGTTGAAGAAAGTCAACTTCAGTTAACTTACAAAAATCAACTTTAAAACATTTTTTTTTGGAAGATTTCAATTTTAAAACAATTTTTGTCCTGATTCAACTATTGACATTCAAATTCTATTACTAGAAACTGAATTGATCCGATCTGACTTGATTGTAAGTCATTGTAAAAGGATAGGCATCTCCAAATATTTTATTCAAAATACTCGAATTAGAGACCACTAATTAGAAGGTTAATTCTTGTACCACCTTGACCAATCTCACTGTGGTTCACTTAAGTTTAATTGCAAGGAATGAAATATTACAGTGTACCTGATGATTATACAAATACCGAATCATTTCCTTCTTGTGTTCTGGTCCTAAAACAACATCCAAGGATCCTGTAATATGGAGTGCCATTACCTGCGCACGCACGGTAAGAATTAAGATCAACACATAAAGCGCATGCTCACTCGCTAAATGAATCTTTCTCCTTTTATTTGGTACATGAATCTCTCTATATAATATATTATATGATTATTATACTATTATTGATATAAAGTTATTATGAGAACTGAATTTTAAAATTGATTTTTTAAAATTTTCTTATTCATATTAAAAAAATTGGATGCATCAAAAAAATATTAAAATTTTGTATTTAACATATATTTACAAAATCAGTTATTTAAATGATACATGTAAATAATGAAGAGAATTATTATAAGCTAGAATTGGAGCTCACCAAAGGTTGAAGGAAAAATAATGGGCCAGCAAACTCTGAAGGCCAGTGGCCATCATGGGCTTGAATTGATGAAAGGTAACTGAGAGCCCTTCGAACTGTTGTCATCAATGCTTCAGCGGTTAAGTTCTCTTCTACTCTCACTTTCACTGCTGGTGGAATGGGCCCACACTGGTTCTCCTTTCTCATCTGCATGCCACGCAATCCATTTTAAATCGTACGGTGACATCTATTAATTTTCTTACAGTGTAATCTACATCTACATAAGTGTAATTGTTTTGAAGTTATTTTAAATGATTATCATTTTATTATTGTTATAAACATATGATTTAAAGTGAAAGAGCTTAGTTGATAAAGAAATTCTTAGTTAAACACAAATTTAATACATTTTTTTTTGACTAAACACAATAAAAATGAATTTTACTTGGTAAAACTTATGAATACATTATGGGACACATAATAAAAGTGATTTATCTATGCTAAAAAATGATGAGTTAATTTTATGTAAAATATATACCTGCATTCTCATCAAGAGATCAGCACTCTGCCTAAAGGAAAATCGGTTTTTGGTGAACTCATGGCGCAGCCTTTCAACTTCATCGCGTTCTTGCGGAGTTCCAGCGTTTGGATCAAACACCCAATGTTGACGTCCCATGAAATTGTTCACCGAAACCAAGTTGTCTCCTCCTTCCGCAATCTTCAACTTCCACATCTCTTCACTCTTAATTTCTCTCGTCTCTTCTTTTACTCAACGCAGTGTATCTTTTCAACCGACACAAACAAATATAATAATAGAAATACATGTTATTTGTTCTTCTTTTTTCAAACAAAATTCTGTGTGCGCCTAATATGTAATAAAGCTTTATCGGCAAATTAAAAAGTATTAGATAGCTAGAAGATGAAAAATGAAAGAAAATCTAGACGCACATGCAGGAAATTAAAGCCGAGAAACATTGGAAAGGAAAAGCTTCAAATAAAAAGAAATGAAGGGATTTGGTCACATACAGAGCAGAAACTTGACTGGGGCTACCTTCCACACCTGAAGAAGATGAGAACATAAATGGAGTGCATATATATGGGGTTGAGTGGTTGGGTGTTCCAAATGATACAGAAACATCAGGTGGGGCCAAAAATAATTTGATTAGAGATATTTTATCTTCTATACGTATGAAGATGGACATTGTTACGGGCAAAGTAGAAATATGATCACTTTGTAACAACTCGTTACTGAACAAACAGTATTATGTCATATGATTATAAAATTTGACATAATGTCCCTATTATTAAGCTTGTCAACATTATAGATATTTTAATGGTTTCACTTGGACAATAAAAAGGGGATTCTTGCTACTTAAAGAGGTATTAGTCTAACACACATTATCACCTCATATCATTTATGTATTGACTCGATCGTCAGAGTAAGTTAATTGCCATAGTAGATTTATAAGAGCTCCGTCATATTAAAGCATTGATCGAACTATCGTGTAATACTATCTTAAAATTAATTGTGCCTTGTATAAGATAAGAATTGTAACTTATAAGTTATCTCAGTATGAATAATAACAAATATAATTATAAACATCGAGAGACAATAAGTAATTCATTCTTAATAAAAACATTGAAATACAGTTAGATCTCATTTAATTATAAACGAGTTAACTTTTTGGAGTGTAACTTATTATGTATATCTAATGATGATGTTTTGAACTTATCTATACTTAAGAATTTTTCATGATAATGTATTTTATATATATATATATATATATATATTCATTTTATTGGTGCAATCAATAGGGCCACATTAATTGAGCGGCTTTAGGTTTATTCAATGCAACAGGGATGAGTCAGTTTGCTTTTTTGCATTTGTCATTTGTCAACAATCCACGTACTTGAAAAATTAAACATGGTAATATTTAACGGTGCCGATGCACTTCATTTCAGAACATCAGCAGAAAATATGAGAAGAATCAAATGCTGCTGATGCATTGTAATTAGCAAACTTTGAGTAATGTGACAATACATGGAATCGCTTTCAATTTTCAAAAGAAAGAAATATATATGTTCTGTACATAAATAATGGTTTTTTTTTATCAAAGTTTGTATAAAAGTATTAATATTTTTTTATATTTAAATGATTGTGATTTAATTATAAATTTAAAATAAAAATAAATTTGAGTTAATAAAATACATGACAAAATATTAGATACTAAGATACTAATACTCTTAAATTTTGTAGAGTGCTAGAGAAAGCTCCATAAACAACACGCTTAAATAAGTTTTGGGTCTCGACAAATTTTTGAGATTTAGTTTAGGTTTTTAAAAAAAAATATTTTTTTTTGTCTTGGTTCAAACATATCATAAAATTACATGGCTTTAACTCATGCTACTAATAAAATTTTGTTAACTACTAACGTAATAATATATTGTCATATCATGAGTAACATATGAGTAAAATAAACTCACCCAAATCACAATATAACACGGCTTAAACCCAATTCATAACCGGTTATTTAATTCGATTTATGAGTCGAGTAATAAGTCGGGTGAATTTATGTTACTCATATATGACACTAGTGATGTAATAATCTATTAACCACATTAACTGTTAATAGAATTTTTTTAACGGCAATGACTAAAACTAAAATGTCCTACTAATAACAATAATTAAAATCATGTAATTTATGATATGTTTAGACCAAAATCTAAAATATATTTTTTTAGAGATTTAAACAAAATCTTACAACATTATGGGAGACCCAACCTAAAAAAATCAACATGCAGCAAATCAAATTCTCTCAATCAAAATCAACATGTTGCAAATCAGATTTCCCTAATCAAAACCAACATGCTGCAAATGCCACTCACTTAAACAGACAATGCCTCCTCGGGAATCAGCTTCTTCATGATAATGTATTAACCAGAAAATGAGGAACAAAATATTAAAAAAAATCCCATATCCAAAAATAGCAGACAACAATTCAACATTTAAAAAAAAAAAAAANAGAGAGTGAAAGAAAGGGTTTCTCTTTTTACATACATACATACATACATATATATATATATATATATATATATATATAATATGTGAAAGAAACTATTTTAGATTGGGAAATTAAGGAATGAAAATAGAGAGACCAGAGAGGGGTAGAAATCAAAGAAAGAGTTAAATTCGATATGGCCGGGTTTGGAAAATAATTAAATTAAATCGCTAAGATCTTGTAAAAATTGTTTTTCTTTCTGGATAAGATAATCTTTTGGAGCTACTAATCTTATAATACTGAGCCGTTGTTAAAGTTTGACCACATAAAAAAAAATCTTCTTTGGATACCCAAATTTATATAAAAATATTAGTATCTCATTGTATTTAAACAGTTATGATTTAATCATAAATTTAAAATAATAAATAATTTTAATTAATGAGACATTTAATAAAATCTTAAATTTTATGATATTGATATCCTTAATTTTGGTGATATACTAAAAAAAATCCCTTAAAAAATAACAATCAAACGATTGAAGCTATTCGCATAGATAGTCGAGCAAGCATTTGCCGAGCAATCTATGCTTCTTATAATTTTAAAACAATTGGTAGGGCATTTTATGCTTCTTGTACAGATATGTCATATATTTGTAGTTTGATAACGGCACAACCTTCAAGCTCTACCATATGCGACTTTGTTAGGCATGTTGCCACAACATGTGAACGTAGGGCCACCAAGAACATACTGATCTGCATTTTCTGAATATGGTAATTAAAATTAAAATTTCTGAATAATTTCTCACTTTAAATTTCAGTTCTCAAAACAATTAATCTCATTCCTTCCAACTCGTTTGTTTATTGATTGATAAAAGTAATTAATTTATTCTCGTAGGTTCAAAAACATTTTATCACTATTACTATTTATATGATGTGGTACACTTACCGTAAAATTTTCATATCATAAGCTTAATACAAATATATATTGAAAGGGCATGGTGATAAGATCTGTTTCAATAAACTGAATATCTTATAGTACACAAAAATGTTATTTTAAACTTGGTGTTAAAATAGCACCCCTCAATATAGTATCCTTGCATTCATATAGATGAGATGCTTAATGAAAGATTACTTGTATTACAATGACAGTGATATATGTGAAACAGATTTCACTTGTTTGCAAACATATAATGGAAACCATATTACACATGGCACGTAGCTAGGTGACAAGCAAGTACAACCAAGTATTTAAGAAGTTGAATTGATATGCATTTGGTCTTTATGTGTATAAAACTCGGCGACGATACTCTCCCAAAACCCATATAGGAAAGACGTTACGATATGATCCATAGTTCAAGAAATTGTTCATAAAATATGCTCCAGTCATTTCCTGTAGTTTTTTTTTTTTTGGTAATAAATAAAAATATGTTAATAAGATAAACACACATATGATTGCTAAACGCTGATTAAATCTGTTAAGACGAATTACCTGTTGGGGGAAGTCTCCATCTTCCATTTGTGAATTAATTATTAACTTTATTCCACGATGTATGGGTGTAGGATCGATCTCAGCCTACATTCAGCAAAATATTAATTAATAATTAGCACAATAATATACTTTGCATTTATTAAGAAACTTCGTTCATTTATTTTATTATAGATATATAGAAGACCATTGAACTTTGTAGGGAATTGTCAGAGGGCATGAAGGGCTTAAAATTCTTTTTGGGGGCGCCAAAGCTCTGCCTTGTAAGATGTAACACAATTGTATATTTAGAGCTCAAGGTGGGTTCTCAATATTTCATAAAGTAAACATTTTATTCTACTTAATTTATTAGTTTTTGATAATTTTTATAATTAAATTTATTAAATTTTATTATATTTTATGATCTAATATATCATATTAATGAATTATATGCTCTAATATGATAAATTAATATTTTTTAATAAAATATTTATAGAAAGGTATATCGTAAGTTCAAATGATCCGCGAATTTTTAAATCTCTTATAAGTTTGTTCTTTTAATGATTTGACTAATGAAGAGTTTATTACGATCATATAAAACACGAAACAATAATAAAATTCGATGAATTTAGTTATAAAAATTATCAAAAATAAATGAATTAAATAGCATAAAATATTTACCTTATAAAATATTTAAGCAACCATAAGAACTCAAATCTAATATCTATAATTAAGCTAAAAAAAGGTCATGTCAACGGATCCACGTACTCTTAAAATTTATTATTATACAGAATATCACCAATTCAAAACCTTTCGATTTGCTAACTAACCTGCCCTGCAGAAATAAGGGACATCAAAGCCCATGAAGTTTGAGTTAAGTTTGCACGGTTTCCTTTTAGATTTGTATACACCTGTTTGACACGGAAATTAAAGCCACATTGTGACTACAATTCTAATATATATATATATATATATACATATATATATATATATATACATATATATATATATATGAGATTTCTTTAATTCAGTTATTTATCTTCTTAGTGATTATATTTGAAGCAAAAAAATGAATGTCACATACCTTATTTTGGCATGACAAGTAACTTTCTCCCCATCCACCATTAGGAAGTTGCTTTGACAGCAAAAATTCACAAGCTTTGCGTAAGGAAGGGCAATTGTGGTAATTCATTCCCGAGGCTGTTAGTCCTTCTAGCGCAAACCATGTGGCATAGGTATAGCAAACCCCCCAAGAACCGTACCTGTATCGTCAATTGTAAATTATGGGCCATGTCCTTTTTATTTGTTTTGGTCAGAGGTGTCAATCGGACTGGCCCGTTAAGGCCTGATCAGTTTGGGCTTGCGGATCTAAATGGGTCAGATTAAAATTGTGTTTACTTTTAAGATTTGATTCGTTTATGGTCAATCCACGAGCCTAAACGGGCTAGTCCGCTAACTCATTTATTTTTAAAAAAAATAAAATTTTTGTCTATTTTTTATGATTTAAATACAAAGTTATGAATAAATATGTGTGGTCATTTTTAACTATGTTTTATCATCTATCTATTAATTAATTAGAAAGAAATAGTTTATGTAAA
Organism: Nissolia schottii; assembly: GCA_003254905.1. Classification (NCBI taxonomy): domain Eukaryota; kingdom Viridiplantae; phylum Streptophyta; class Magnoliopsida; order Fabales; family Fabaceae; genus Nissolia; species Nissolia schottii. The sequence goes on from QANU01052205.1 coordinate 87,915, forward strand.
ATTTGAGGATCCATTTCCAATGGTAATAAATAGAGAAAAATTAAGATTTTGTGATTTTTTTTCGTCTTTATCTCTTTATTGTGGTTACGAAATCTTTAAGTTTGGATAGGTATACAAATAGTAGCATTTTTCAATTAGGAAGTTATTTACAAAGCTTTGATAGAAAAAAAAAAGGATAACAAGAGAATGTATTTAATTAACACCTAGAGTCTAAACCCGCGCGATGATCAACAAGTGTTAAAATATCTAAAAAATGTTTTAATTATAACTAAAACAACTTAGTAATTTAGTTTGCAATTTGGGCTTCAAGATGAAGATCTAAAACTTCAATTTGGGCTTCAATTTAAACGTGAGGTATCAATTATTATGTAGTTTTATTAACTGAACTTTTAAAATAACAATTTGATTTTTGGTTTTTTTTAAAAATAATAATAATTTAAAAAAACTTTTAAAAAAATTTTAAAAATTTTCATGAGCTCACAGGCCGGGCCATTTTTTTCAAAATTTCACGAGCCTATTTTTTGCATGTAAAACCCGTCCATTTAACCAGGTAAATGAGCCGGGCTCGCGGGTTAGGCTCATTTTGACAGCCCTACTTTTGGTGTGTCAAAGAAACTTGTATATTTTCCAATAAAAAAAATAAAATAACCGTATATTTTGTTGAACCAAATAAATCTAAGACAAGGTAAATGAAAATACCGTTGAGTTCATAAAAAAAATGAAAATATCTTTGACACTAACATGAAATTTGCTAAATTATAAAGACCTATTTAAAAATTTAGATAAACTATAAAGGTTTATTCAATTGCATTGTTGGTTAAATATGTCTTTATAGTTTATTTGATTTTTTTTTAAAAAAAATAGACCACTTTATAGTTAAGTAAAAACTAATAAGCAGGTATTCATTTTTAAAAATATAAAAGTAAAAGGATTTAATTACAAACTTTTAAAATATAAATACTTATCCGAAAATTCGTTAAAATTATAAAGATCAGTAGAGAGATTTATTCAAAAACTAGTACCTGTAAATCATTTCGAGTGCTTGTCTATATTAGTTAAATTTATGATTTTTTTCACTAGACTCTACTTAGTCGTTCTTATTTAAATTTTAAATCTCACTAAATTTTTCTTAATTTAAAATTTAAATTTCACTAATATATATTCTAATTTAACCTACTAAATATTTTCTTATTTTAATTCTCTCACTTCAAATGTTCCCTCACATCTAACATTTAAAAGTAAAAATAAAAAAATAAACTCAAATAATTTTTATAAAATATAGGAAAAATAATATCTACTCCCTAAACTTACTCATCTGTGACGAAGCTTAGGAAAAAGAAAAAAAGAGAGAGAAGAGCGTCTCGTGCGAGATGCTAGTTATAGAGTATGTCTCGCGCGAAACGTATAGCATCTTGCGTGCGAGATGATGTCACAAGAGAGCAAAAGTGGTTTCCAGAGTTCATCTCGTGCTAGATGATGTTCACATGAGTTCATCTCGTGCGAGACAAGTGCGGTCGTGCAGGGATTAGTCTCACATCGTTTGCAGCTACAGAAGGAGGTCTCCTTTTCCCCCTATATATATAGAGGCTTCGCGTGAGTGTTTAAACTTGCTAATTCACTCCAGAGTTTGAGAGGTCACACTTTTGTGAGGCTTCAGTTATATTTTTATTTCTTTTCTCCCTCTTATATTCCGTTCATGGAGAAGCAGTACCTCCACGTAAGGTGTTAGGAGCTCTCATCTTAATGCTCCTTAGCGGTCAGCTATTTCCAAGTGAATGACTTTCTTCACGGTCTATTTTTAGACCATGTATTTATTTTTAAAGTTATTTATTTATTTATTTTAACATTATTTTATTTATGCATGTTTTATAAAATCCTAGGAGGTGGAATTTATTATTTTAATTATGTGTTTATGAAGTTAGTTATTCTTTTTAGATATTTTCTCATGATTATTTATTTAGAAAATTTTTATTTATGAAGTAGATATTTACGAAACAATTTTAGAAAATCATAAAACTATTTTTAGGACTACATGGGGCTACATGTTTTATTGCATTAAATATATTCATGTTGTGTGTGTATGATTAGTATAAAGCGATATAGATATTCATATTGTTTAGTCAAACCCTCAATAAAACATCATGGTTAAGGAAATATTCTGGTGGGAGAAGACTTATGTTAAGGAAAGGCTCTGACTAAGGACAAAACTTAGTACTTAAGATGTCCATTGTGGTACACCTCTCTTAGGAACCTCCCTAAACATGAGATCTTGATTTACCTTTATTTTTCTAAGATAAAACACTTAAAGATATTAAGTCATGTTATACTATCAGTAATAGTTAAATGATTAAGTTATCATGTTATGTATTTTAAAACTGTTTTCACGGGAGTATATTTAGGATAGAACTGTAAGTCAGCGACAATCTACGTTGCCACTGATATACCTTGTACAATCGTAAAGTAGAATAGGATTCATGTAGATTTAGGACAAGACTGTAAAGCCCGGACATGACAGCCCGTGATGCCCAGTGTCATGTATCTTGTATATTAGGACTAATTATCAAGAATCTATGGACTAAGGCAATGTATCCCTAACTGTCGTGCCCTAGGTACTTGGGTAGCGTGTCAAGACTAACTATCAGGAATCTATGGATTCGGGCAGTGTATCCCCAACTGTCGTGGCCTAGATACTTGGGTAGTGCGTCCAAGATAATGCATCATAAAGCGAAATCGTAATGCTCAGAATGTCTATCTAGAGAATTCCTAACTTGTTTATGTTCTTATATGTTTTTAAGATTATCATTGTCAATATTATTATATGAACGTTTTCATGACTGTTATATTTGTGTGTATTGCATTTGCATGTCATGGTTACGAACTACCTCATGTTGTCGTGGGGTTTGTCATTCACTGAGCGATAACTCGCCCCTCATCAACCTTTTTCAAATACCGTTAACGAAGACACGCCACTCGTTCACTAGATCTCAGCAGTTTGAACTCTTGGTGAGCTTCATGTTGCCATGAAGTATTCTTCAGTTATTTCAATTTTTAGGATAGTTTCCATTCATGTCAATCTTTAGAGTGCTCCAATGAACTACAAGCAGAGAGTAACGTATTTTGAAGTATATATATTTCGTATATTGTAAATGATCTTTTTGTTTATATTTATATTATGATGTTTGGTTTTATTTTAAAGTATTTCCTTTTTATTTATAAAAGCTGCGCGTTTTTTATGATTAGCACGCTGGGAGGCTTTCATAAAGGTCCCTTGCGTGCCGGTAACGATTTTTGAGGTCGTTACACCATCGACCATCAAATCTCTCAATTATATTCTTAAATTTTAATTTACTTACAAAGAATCACCGAAAGTTATACAAATGTTAATTAATTTCTTAAACTAGAATTTTAATACAATGTTATTACTAAATAATTTAACAAAATTTATGTGTATTAAGTATTAAAAAAAACTTTACCATTTTTTTAAACAAAATTTTTCTATATTCTTTCGTTTAATGTTTTTAAAAATATTAATATATTTCTAAACAATTTAAAATAAATTACGTAAAAAAATTAATTTAATTTACTTTGATGTTGCTTGTTAAGTATGAGAAAAAAACGTGGTTATTATAAATCTATTGTTAAATATGTTTAATTTTTTAATATATTAATATGATTTTAAATAACATTTAATGAGATTACAAAAGAGGAATTAAGAAATAATCAATAAAATTTTTTGACATGTAACACTCATGTATCTTAACATGTCGTTCTCTAATATTTTGATAGTAGACCCAATATAATTTAACATATGGTTTAACTACGATAATTATTTTAGTTTGAAGATTTAACTAAAAGAATTAATGGTTGACGATGACTAATTGAAGTAAGTAAAAGTTAAGGGTTAAATTAAAAATATTAGAAATTTAAAGTACTTAATTACCTGCAACTTAGTGAGAGTTTAGACGTGTTGATGTTATTTATTCTAAGAAATAATACTAACAAATTTAAAATAATTTTCGTACCTAACACCAGCAGTAAACTAGTAAAATAAAAATTAAGAAAGATAAATATCAATTAAACGCGGGAAGCTAGATCTTACATTCGTAAAGTAGATTAGTGTGTTATAACGTAAAGTCAATTACCATAAATGAAAAAAGTAAAAAAAAATACATACCACGAGCCATCTGAATTTTGTGTTTTTTCAATGTAACGGATTCCTTTTGAAACGGACTGATCTACTTCCTTTCTTCTATGTGTTGGGTATAACTTTCTAAAGAGAATCAAGGCCTGCAGTACTGATGATGTGCACTCTACATACCTATTTCACAACATGATGCACGCATTAAGTGGCAAGAATAAGCCAATATAATATGTCAACATGCTTACCAGAATAATCTTACTCGTGCTCAATGAGAACATCTTCAAGGAATTCAGTTGGATTGAATTTCTGCACCAAATATATGTAATCTTGCTCAATTAAGACAACACTACCCAATCTGGTGTCTAGAGGATTAGAAATTTAGGGATGAAAATAGGTTGGGAGCCTCTGACCCAATTTGTTTAGGGCCTAACTCAATCTAACCCATTTAATAAATAAGTTAGGTCAAATTTTTTTATTTTTCTTTGCTTTAATTAAGTAGACTTGTAAACATGTTTTTAAGTTAAATTAGACTTTTAAAAAGGTCAGACTGAATCTTAAAAACAGCCTATGACAAGTAATAAGCCGAATTCAAGCTGAGTAATTTAAAAATAAATCAGACCTATTTAATCTAAAGTCTAACTCAATTCCACCAATTTCCTCCCCTAATTGAAATGCATGTAAATTTTATTACCTCGATCCACCCAAAGGCTTTTTGAGGCTCCCAAACAGAGAAACCTCCGTTAATGCCCTGTAGTTAAACAAAATATGTGAGTGGGGCATCTAATTACATGTTCATTAATGTTATAACGACAAACAACATATGAATTAGGATCTAAACTGAAAACCATGCATACCTGTAAAGAGAGGATGACATTTAGTGCATCGTATAATCGTTGTGTTTCCATCTTTTCCCCAACTAGATTGGTTGGCATTTTTGACAATAGAAGTGCAGCCTATCGGTAAATTTAGTAGCAAATTTCAAAGTTAAGGGATTAATACAAAATATTGTGATATTGATAAATTTATTTAATACATTTTTAACGATATAAATACTATTAGATTCATTTAACGTTCTAATTTACTAGTTCACATTTATTATTATTTTTATAAAATAATCCTTATTATTTTATTTAAATTATTATTATATTAAAAAATCTGTAAAGAATAATTTGATATTAAAATTTAAATATTTATTTTAAATAATTTAATTATAAGTGCTTATAGCTTTTGGTGACAAAACAAAATTAGTGTCATAAAAATAAATAAGTTATCCATTGATTTATAAATAATAAGTTTAAATAAAATGACGCTTGCTATTAAATAATTAATGATAAATTATTATTTTAATTAATAAATGATACAAATAAAAAACCTTCTAGAAAGGGAAAAAAAACTAAGTAAAAATTAGTTGAAAATTACGCTAACCATATATTTAGAGTTGCACAATAGCCACTCCGCAAATATGTATTAATGTCATGTTGATGCTCTGTTTATACATCAACCTTAATTAATCAACGCCAAAGTTATCCATTGAGTTCTATTTGAAATTAAGACCAAGTTGATGTTGTGTATATACATGCGAACCTTTAGTCCTTCTGCTGTGCAATCGGAGACTTGCAAACCTTGATCTGCCATTGAGAGTGTCCATGCCCCTTTGGAAATGTGCCTATACATTGCGGCGAAGTCACCAGATGGGTTTTCACGAACCTTAAAGATAACATTAAGTTTCTTTCTACATTAATTTATTGCTTCTGAAGGCATAATATAAAGTTGACATATTAAGGGACAAGTAGTTAGTTGTTACCTGTGAAGCCTTCAAGAAGTCGTGCGCTTTCTTAAGTGTAGGTCCGTACTCTTCACTTAGATTACAAGCAAGTATTGCTTGTATAGCGAAAGCTACATCCCATGTTTGACTACCGACAGCCTGCATTAAAATTAATTAACAAGCCCCATAAGTAACATTCTTAACAAAAATAAATAAAAAATAAAAAATATAGATTCATGTATAAACCTCTCGGGTGTTGAAGTGAAAACAAAAAAAACAGATAGAAGAGGCTCTAGTTGTTAGAATCTCCATTTTTTTTGTTAAAATCATGGCAGTACTTCAATGGCAGTTCATGCGATTAAATTAAATTATTTTTAAGTGTCATTTATAAATATTTTTTGGGACAATAATTAATTTATTAGTGAAAAATTAATTTGATTATGTTGATAAAGAAAAATATTAACATAAAATGTAATTCAAGCATTATTCAAAAAATATATTACCAACCTGAATTTTTAAGCCGTCTTCAGCAATCCAAAAATAATCAGGAATTCGAGCTAAATGTAGTTTGTATGCTTCGGAATTGGGGTCTTCAACCCAATGCGCAATCAAAGACAAAGCCTTCCATTTCCATTAAGTGATGACTAGTTGTGATTATGAATATTCAAGCTATAAATAAATACAACAATTTAGTGGTGATGATTGTTATATTTACCTTCTCTACAGCGCCAATGCAATAGTATCTACTATTCTCATCCTCATATCGTACATAATTAATTGCGATTTTTAATGCCTTTCGTCTAAGTATGTAGAAGGGCCAATGGTTCAAAAAGCGCTCTCCCACGTGATAAAGAAGTCCCCATAACATATCTTGGACCAGAGGATGTGGATAGTAGAGATCCTCCTGAAATTGTTGTTTAACATTAGCCATAACACACAACAAAACAATCAAATATGTATTAAAATAAAGACAATGATTCCAAAAAGAAAATGGGAAGAAAAAAAATAAAGATTAAATGGACACCTTAGCAACATTATTTCGAGCTTCATTCCAGTTGATTTGATCGTAAGGCTCATTATACATTTCTTGTCTTAGGGATCTAATCAAATCAGTAACAGGACCCACGAACCTCTTCCCATATACATATGACATGGGCATGTAAACCAAGCGACAATAGCACATAATTTTCCCTAGCATTTTATTTGGTGAAGGAGTTAGAGAAAAGACACAACATGCAAATGGTTGCACAAGGAAATTAGGAACCCTAGAGTGTGACACTTAAACAAAACCTGGATGAAAGGGGGTGAATTTGGGTAGAAGCCATAACTCTGGTGGAAGTGGATTGCATCCTGACCACTCATAAGCTCCAAGTACCTTCACCAAACCAAATACATTACATTTGTAAGCGTTTTTCGATTTAGTATTTAAAGTATCTTTACAAGGGCGGAAAAAAATTAGGAATTGGGGTGTAACAAATTTGTCTTTGAATTTGCCCAAGTTAGAACAAATTAATTATTTAGGGACCATTTAATTTTGTTAAATTTAGGATCCAATTTTTTACTCTATGAGTATATATATGTATTTTGGGTGAACTTAAAGTATCATTGTTGACACAACAGTGATTAATCATCTCACAGTAAAAATGAAGAAGAATTTTTCATAAAATTAAGTACGGTAATTTTACACATAAATATAGTTCTCCCCTCATTTTTAACCATATTTCAACCACCCTATTTTGTTATAACATGAGAAAGTTTAGAGATCAAATGGTATGTGTTTTGTTTCAAAGACTAAATTGGTATGACCATATGTTTAAAAATTTTTTCACTTTCACTTTTTTTCCATTAAAAAATTAATGTATTTGAATAAAATTTAGATAATTCAAAAATTAATGGCTATCCACAATTAAGTTTAAATATATTAATTTTTTTAATATACCAAAAAGAATGTAAATGACTGATAAAATAAATCAGAATGAGTATTAAATAACTAAAAATTAAAGTGACTCAAATGTGATAAAATAAAATAACACTTCCTCCGTCCAATTTTTTTGTCATTTTTTTAATAAAAAATACACAGTTTATGAAATCATTTATTGATACTAAGATAAAGAAAATATAAACTGTATAACAAAATTAACCTCTAGTAATTAAACATTATTGATGTATAAGAAATAATAAGGATAAATTTATAAAAAAAAATACATTTACTATTTTCTTCATCTAATTAAATAAAAAATAATTATGGATAAATTTTTGTTTAAAAAATGATAATAAAAATGGATGGAAGGAGTAATGAATGTTTTTATATACCGAGACCCAGAACTTCCCCCACGATGGAATAGCCAGTAAACCACCATGGTCAAGGATCCATTTTCTGCCTCTAGCCATTGCCATGTCTTCGCCATCTTCAGATTCTTGTCCAAGTATCCTCAAGGCAATGTAGCTCAATGCTGACCCAAACATTGTGCTGTGACTCTCTATATGGAATCCCCAACCACCATCTTCATTCTGTATCGTGCGAGAAATTAACAACCAGTAATTGGTCATTTCACAATTATCAACAAATAAAAAATAAATAAAAAAATTGGTCAATTCACGTATAACTAATTTAAATGGACCTCTTCCTAGTTATTTTGTTTTTTTTTTTAACCATGAAACTTCAGCTAACTAAAAAAAAGTCAACTTTAAACATTTTGTTTGAAGATTTCAATTTTCTCATGGTTAAGTAAGAATTTTAAATATAAAAATTATTTTAATAATATTATCATTTAGAAATTTAATCTTAAATTATACATAATGTAATTTTTTTCAACACCATTCATTATTAAAATTTATTTTCAATAAATTTAAGGTTATCAGTTGATAAAAGTTAAAGTTTAATAACTTAATTGATTGATCATAAAAATTAAAAACATAGTTAATGTACACAAATAGTTCTTTATTAGAGACGATTTTCCCGTTTTACGCGAGTTTGTTTATATTTTTCTGTAACTATTTTTTATAAAAATAATTTTAAAGTGTGTATAAATTTACTCCAGTTTAATTGGAAGGAATAATAAATAAGCGTACCTGATGATTATATAAATACCGAACAATTTCCTTCTTGTGTTCTGGTCCTAAAACAACATCCAGGGATCCTGTAACGTAGAGTGCCATTACCTGGGCACACATGGTATGTATAGTAGTAGTAAAGATCAATACATATAGTGCATGCTCACTAACATGAATAATTTTTTAACCTCTTTTCTTATTCATATTAAAAAATTGTATTTAATATATGTTTATGAAATCATTTTTATTTAAATTAACAGTTTAATTTTGCTGCATCATTAGTGTAAAATTTTTTACATAGTCGACTAATCAATTTATGTTATTTGGATGACCTTTTAGATAATGCGTGTGATAGTTAACTATATTTACTAATGTGTAAATATATGATTGGATGACAGTATAAAACTCCTTTACACTGTTGACAGATAGTGTATTTCAATTAAATCCTTAAATAAAACATGTAATAAGCAAGATTGCGTTTGATTGCTAATTCATGACACAAATACATGGATACATGAACTCAAAGTCATGTCTGGTTATGAAGATAGCTACAAAAACTTTTGTCTCAGGATAGAAATTAGTGTACTTTCTATACTTCTGTTTTGCCGGTACACGAAAATAAGGATAGACACAGAATTTTAATGAAATTATGAATGAGTGAGAAAAAGATCTTTTATATCATTTGTCATATGTTAAATCATTTATCATATTTTTAACTCATTTGTCACCACAAAATAAACATGATGTAGATAGAATAAATTATGTCTGATATATTATTATTAAAATAAATATATAATTAACTTTTATGTCTCTATTTCTGTATTTTAATTGTCTCACTGGCTGAAGCGAAGTGGTATAGACTAGAATTGGATCTCACCAAAGGTTGAAGGAAAAACAATGGGCCAGCAAGTTCTGTAGGCCAATGGCCGTCATGGGATTGAATTGAAGAATAGTAACTGAGAGACCTTCGAATTGTTGTCATCAATGCTTCGGCTGTCACGTTCTCTTCGACTCTCACCTTCACTGCTGGTGGAATGGGCCCACAGTGATTCTCCTTTCTCATCTGCATGCCGCGCAATCCATTCGATATGAGAAAAGTCTATGATCATCAAATAGGTGGTTCTCATTATGGTAAGATATACTTGGTTGTTATTTAAACAAAAATTATTATAATGCTGACTATTCTGTTAAGAAATTATATTTCTTTAATTTATTTTTTAGGTTATATATATAGTTATGAATATAATTATACTAATTATTTTTTATGACTTATAATATATTAGTCTCATTAATATTTAATAAACTCAAATAAAAGAATAAGTCAGACTATATTATTAGTTTAGACTTAAAAGAAGTAATAGTCACTCCACCTTTTTTTTATTGACTTTTAAGATTTTATGAGAACAATTAACCAATTATAAATAGGTAGGGAGAGTTTTTGTCTGCAACACATTAAAATCAAATGAGCTCTCTTTTCTACCTGAAAAACTACACTCAAGCCCCATTAAGAAGAATGTAGATATTTTGGTTAAGGAAGATCATTAATTGTGAATCCAAACATCAATAAACAATATTAATCAACTCTTATATATTTAAAAATTTAAGTATACTTTTGCGTTCAATCTATTTATTTTTTTAATGATCTAACGTAGATGGAAATAATAAAAAATTAAGAATTTCTATCATATTCCTATTAAATTTTCATAATATATTACAACTTTTAAAGGAAAATATACCTGCATCCTCATGAGGAGGTCAGCGCTCTGTTTGGTGGAAAATCGATTTTTGGTGAACTCGCGGCGTAGCCTTTCAACCTCATCACGTTCTTGTGGAGTTCCAGTGTTTGGATCAAACTCCCGGTGCTGACGTCCGATGAAGTTGTTAACGGAAACCAAGTTCTCTCCTCTTTCCCCTATCTTCAACTTCCACATCTCTTCTCTCTTCTTTTGCTCAGTGCTGCGTACTTTTCTTTTTTCAGTCTACACACTTAGACATCATGAATCATGAATTTTTTTTTAGTACTTTGGAACACGTACAACACCTATGTTGAACAAATGTTTTTATGTGTCTGCATCCGCGTCCACAGTTTGTCAAACATAAGAACATGACAATCTAACAAAGTATCTGTACTTCTTAGGTCTCACCGAATTCATTCAAGATATATTCACATGTACATAAGTTTCATCCTATATTTTTGCAATGTGTGCCTCGCGCACGCGCTCGCGCGCGCGCGCACACACACACACACATATATATATATATATATAAAATAAAACTTATCAGCAAATTAATGCAAAAAGAGTAGTATTACATAGAAGATGAAAATGGATGAAAATCTAGATGCACATGCAAGTAGTAGAGCCGAGAAACTTTCGAAAGGATAAGCCTCAAATAAAAAGAGATGAAGGGGTTTCGTCACATACAAATTAATTAAGCAGAAACTTGATTGGGGCGCACCTTCCACACCTGAAGAAGATGAGAACATAAATGGGTATATATAGAGAGATATTTCATTTGTAGATAGGATGGTCATAAACCTTAGGAAATTGATATTCTCCAGTAATTGGCTGGAAGTTGAGCATGACATTTTTCAAATCATAAAAGTCGTGAATGATAAGATGAGTTTAATTATTATATATTGGCCATTAAAGTTTATTGTTTTTATCATTCAATTAAATTATTTCATATACATGACTTTTTAAGTAGTTAGTCAAAGAGTTAATTATTTTTATTTAAGTGAAAAGATTTGATTGAATAACAGGATTTTTTTTTTTGCATTGTTAGTACATAACAATTAAACTATAATAAAATTTGTTAAAATTTTCATTAATTCTTATTTTAATATAAATTAAAAGATAAATAAAGATAATTAATCTGTTATTAAAAAAATGACATACTTCTGCGTGAGATTGAGATTGAGTTTGAGATTTTAAATTATATTTTGTAAGTTAAATTATAAATTGCAAATTACGAAATTTTTGTGTGAGTAGGCAAATATTCATAGATACTTTTGACACGGCACGGCAGATATAAGGAAATGGTTTTTCCTCCATGGATAATGGGGATGATTTTTTTTCCCACATACTAATTGGGCTAGGGGCGGGGGTTACTTACTTACCCTGTTCCCGCGGTACCCAGTATGTAAAATATCTAAATTATTTAAATAAATTTATGTTAAAACAGTTCATGTCAAAACTATAATATATTATATAACCATTTTTTTTTTTTACTTATTACTAAGTTGTTTTCTATCTTAAGAGTATGTGAGTTCCATCATAAACTAAATACTAGAATCCATGAGTTAGGATGAAGTTAGATTAACTATTATTTCATCAAATGTGGTTGTTTAAGTTGATTAAGTTGGGATTGTTATTTTTATTTCAAGTATTCTAAGTTAATAGATATTTTTGAATTATGCTTAAATAATTGTATTTGTATTAGGAAAATTACTTAAAAATCATGTATTGGATAACTAAAAATCATGTAAGGCCTTTTATGCTTCTTGTGCAGATTTGTCATATATTTGTAGTTTGATAACGCAAAAACCTTCAAGCTCTACCGTATGGGACTTCGTTAGGCATGTTGCCATAATATGTGTAGGTAGGGCCACCAAAGAAAATTTTCAGCATTATATACTGCTCTGATTATCATTATTGTTAGTGTAAATAGCTTCATTATTTTTAGTGTAAATAGCTTCACCATATTTGTCGCTGCATTAACTGTCACATTAAGTGCGCATCTGTTATTCTTACTTTTTGTTTTATTGAACTTAATTTATATACTCCTAGACTCAAAAGTTTCTTTAAGTCTAACCACAACTAAAAATTTCTATTAGTCGAATAGGAGGGATTATATAGTTTTTTTCTCCTTTTTTTCAAGAGATGCTTTTAAGAATTTAAGTTGTGAGTGTCATATTTTTTTTTTTGGTGGTAGTCCTATTATTTTCGTTTATTTTTTTATTACTATTGTGATTAGTATTGTCAAAATTTATTTTTCTCAAATTTAAATTGATAGATAAAAGTAATTAAATTGAAGGAGTAAACTAGACCCGTATTTTTTAGATATGTTATATTTACAAGTCAAAGTCAGAATTGGCAATTTATATACATCTAAGAGACAATGATAGCCAAATAGAGAGAAAAAAAAATATGAAAGAAAAGGGGGAAAGGAAAAAGGAAGAGAGAGACAAATGTAATTGTGAGAAGGTTGTTAATTTATGTTTGTCATCTTATCATTTTTCCTTATGTTTTAGCTTAGCTTTAAATATTTAGCCTTTATTTTGTTGAACGGTTTTTCTGTATTGAAACCTTATGGTCCCGTTGCTCCTCGTACCCTCGGTGGTTGATGTTCAATAAATTATGGAAAGAAAGGCATACATAATTGACACTCAGATTTATTGACAGATCTTAAATACGACTAACCGCACATGAAAAAATATTATCGGTGATGGAAACTAAGACCCAGACCCAACATCAGACAAACAACTGCATGCAATTAATTTGAAGTTGACGAATACCAAACAGTGCTGCTAAGAGTGGCTTCTCCATGCTTGATTTTATCACAACAAAAACAAAGTCTGATGATTGTTGGCATGAAAGGTTACATTAAGTAAAGAAGAAAGGCAACGCAAAGGAACTCAAAATTCATATAGGATTTTGCAAGCAGAGGTCTTTAAAATTACTTTAATATCTAGAAGTAATTAAACCAAAGAAATACCTAACTTCTTAAGTTTCGTCCATAAAAGAATTAGCGTCGGACAAATTAGTTTTTAAAAATTGAAATTTTTTGGTAGAGTCTTAAATATGGTGATTTCTTAGTTACTTCATGCGTAAATAATTTATCCATTTTTTTATAATTTTTATATCTAAATTTATTAATTTTTGTTATCATTTCATAATCTAATATAATATATTAATAGATTGTATGATTTAATGTGATAAATTAATACTTTTAATATAATATTTATAGAAAGTGCGTCATAACTTCAAATGATCCGCAAATCTCTAAACCTCTTATAAGTTGACTTTTTTAATAATTTGACTAATAAAAAGTTTATTGTAATCATATAAAACATATATAATAACATAAATTGATGAATTTAATTATAAAAATTATTAAAAATAAATAAATTAAGTACTATAGAATATCTATTGTATAGGTAGCTAAAAAAAACACCCTTAAATATTAGTTTTTTTTTTTTATCTCTCCACTGACCACAAAACGTGTGTCGGCCGGAATGGAGAAGCCCATTCGGACAGTACAGTACTGCTCATTTCTTAAACATATTTTCGTAAGTTTCTTTTTGAGATTCACAAAACTTAATAAGTTATTTCTTTAATTATATAATGACAAGTAGATATTTTTTAAAATTAAATAATTTAAAAATAAAAATATACATTTATCTCAACAAAAATGTTCGCTTATCATGGGGTGATTTAAGCAATGGATGGAAAGAACTTTATTTAAGTTTTGCCCAATCTTGACATAGAGCAAATAATAACCTCGTACCTTCTTTTCATTAATGTTTTTTTGGGTTAATTTTCTTCATTTTGTTTTTGGTTGAATAGTTTGGGCTGGACAAATGTTTAGGCCATATGATCTTAAAAAGAAAAGGGATAGCAATACGGATTTTTCTTTCGTCCACCAAGCAAGTGGATGCATTGTCCCATGTAAACAGTTAACGGGCCTGTTTAGGCCCATCTAAATTCACCCAGCTTCCTTTGTCTTTGAACAAAGCCTTAGATTCGCGTTCGAGCCGAAAATGAAAAAAAGCCTTGGACCCAATAACCAAAAGAAAAATTATTGGCCTACGAACCCGAAAATTAAACATCAATATCCCCATGTCATGTTTCCATGTATGTCAGCAATATTGTGTAAGTTTTTATTTACACATGTAATTGTGTTGAGTTGTTACTTGTTAGTGTCCTGTCATAAATTAATATTAATCCATAAATAATTTAATTTTAATATATTGTCAATAAAATAAAAAGTGTTACACACTCGTTCAATTATATATCTCCACATAATTAAAAATGTGATTTTTACAATATTTATCTTATTAGTCACCCATATAACATAAGGTAACTGAGACCTTTTTTTTATGAGAGGTAATTGAGACTAGTTGAAGATGAAGAGAAATGTATGACACTATAAAACTAGAAATCAAAGAAGAAAATAATTTTTTTTTCTTGTACTATCATTACAAAGAAAAATGCAATTTAACAGCGGTTATCTATAGACTGTTTCTTAAATTTCTTTTGTTTAACAATTAGTGGCAATTTCCTCTACAACTACTATGAATCATATTGATTGGCAGCGCTTTGGAGCAAATTATTTCTTCCAATACAAGAGGAAAAAAAATTTTCGTGTACTACCGTAATATCCCAACTTTATTATTAATGGGATCGATTAACATTGTGAACACGAGATTAATCTTTTTTTCCAACAAAGTGTATTATGAAAACACTAAAAGCAATAAAACGACTCCTTTTTTTTGTTAGTAACAACAAACTTAATACTGTCATGTTTCATTAGTTAACCTAATAATAATACATTCAATAAGTATAAACTCAATTATGCATTCCGCGCAATTGCCTTGTTATAAATTCTAGTTAGAATGATAACATCTCTTCAAGGCATTGTCATTTGGTATGTTTCGTCTTCTGCAATAAAATAGAAGAAATACACGGCAGCTTTGGCTTGCTTTTCACATTAGAGCACTATACATTAATCGTCCCAGCCGCGCGCCACTTTTCAATTGATGTCGGTCACGAGAGAGAAAACGGCTACCCATCTAGCCTTATTTATATTTTTATAAACATTACAGTGCGTCTTTTAATTATAATTATATGTTGAGTGTTGTAGTGCTGCTTACTAAGTTAAATTTATCCTTTCACTATTTTTTTATTTATTTATATATTAGGACTCATCATTTTCACGCGTTTCACACCCTCCGTTGATCTAATTTCATCTATATATTCATGTGCGTTTTGACCACAATTAAAAGAAAAATTAATTCTAATCACAATGTCGGCATTCCAATATTTGTGCTGATCAGTGTTAATTAACATGTTAATTTGCCTTTTTGGTAAGCCTAAAAGGTGAACCTAAGAGCATTATAATAATGTAATCCAATGTGAACAAGAAATTATAATAATTAGAATATGGCAACCTCTATAATGGAGGGTTCAAGGATTTCGGATAAGGTTATATCGCAAGATCAGCTTCGTGCGATTGGGATTTAATTTGAACTTTTTTCATTACGGCACAACAAACATTGGACCGCATTTTATTTCACCCCACCCCCACCGGCATAAAGGAGAGAACAACACGCATATCCATATTTAAATACTATATCTATATAATCATCATATTTATAGTTTCTTTTACTTCGTATAAAGCTTTGTTGATCTTATATTTCTAATTCTATGTATGTACTATGTGCTGAATTCCAAAAGGTAGGTGGGTTCAGAGAGTAGAGTTTATTTCTCTCTATATATGGAGCAGCTTCTTGCTCACCTTCACCAGCCGCAATATGGGACCATTTCTTCCCTTGTTTGGTAGGATATATGTGTCCTTGCAGCGCATTATGTTTCATGCAACCCTCATTCTAATTTAATGCATGCTAGCTTTACGGTCCAACATTTCTCCATCTTAAATAAGTTCACAAATCAATGATTTGAAAATAACACTAATTATTAATAATAACAACAATACTTAGTCTATTCAATAATAACAGTTTCTTTTAATTTTTTTAAGTTTATTAATAATCCAATATATTTAGACACACTCAATGTATTTGGATATAATTTTTGTCCAAATACATCGAGTTATTAATAAACTTAAAAAAGTGAAAAAATAGTTATTATTAAATATGGACTGAAGAGTAATATATATGAATCTTTGATTAAGGTGCTTGGTGAACTTATATGACCCATCTTAATATGGGTTTCACTTTCACTCATAATCCAACAATTTAATTTTGCTCAACACATTTTCATGTTTCTAATTTTCAATAACGGACGTGTTTCCAATTTCTCCGGTCGGTGAAACAAAGTCTTTCTATTTTACAGTATATTTAATTTCACCAGAAATATTTTTTATTGCCAAATGTATTGTGACATCAATATCGTTCCATGATTTACATATAAAATAATATTTTCATAAGCTAAAGTTTATCTTGACCACAATTGAGGTTGACTAAATATTTTCTATTCATGATATAGAAGTTTAACAACTCGAACTATAAGACTTCGTTCTTTTTTATTAATTCTTATCTTTTGGCACAAGAAACTAGTTGGCACATTTTGATTGGATATCAAGCCATGTTTTAGTGAGGATCTTGTTTGATTAATGCGATACAGATGTTTCGCATTAAGAAGTAAAACCGACATGAATATTCTCCTAGCTAGTAGTACATGTAATTAATTTCAATAACAATCAGTTCTATACGCATTTAGTTTCAAAATTAGGTTATTATCAAAGTCAAACCACTCTCTAAGAGTAATACTAAATAGTTAAGGAAACCGCTGATACTCAAATATAATTAGAAGTGTGCTAAGCTCTATTATAGTAATGAAAATGTTGACTAGATGACACATTCCTTAATTTTTCAACAAAACCATGGTCCTAATTAATTAACGCATCTTAGGCTTAACCAAGTTTTAGCTTCGTAATTAATCTATCTTTTCTTCACTATGGTCAAAGAGTGCACATTACGGCCTAAGAGGATAATTTCGGTTTGATTCATTGAAAAAACACTCGTTACAGGGCAAGTTTGACTACCTCCTAGTAGTGGGAAAAAAAAAGTGTACTGATGTTTAGTTGATTAAAGCATTCAGTACTTATTTTTTAAGGTATTGAATTTAAGTTTTCTGAATAAAAATAAAATAATATCACTGTCATACAAGTAAAAGTGACTGAACCTTCTTGCAAATGTCTTTTTTTTTTTTAGGTTGCATGTCCGGTATCCAAGGCTTTGCCTAGACTAATCCTAGTCGACCTGGGTCGCGCACTTGGTTATGGCGGGTGAGTCTCCCAACGGGGATAACTACGTACACAAAGTCTCGAATTCGGGATCTTGCTTATGCGATACCAAGTCACTTACCACTTGGACCTATCCCGTTGGTTCCAAATGTCTCTTTATTGCTTCACCTAATGTCATATTATAATAATGTAAGGAAATTCAGCACGCATTAGCTCAAAGTTGGGTGGTTAGATAATTAATGTAAGGGTTTTGTGTAGCAGTCACAAAAAAATGGCCACTAAAGGCTTTTCCGACTATTATCTACCGGGATTTTTCACAATTGTTAGAAAAGCTAATTGTAGGATTAAAACCGTCACAAAAGCTAGTTATTACCACCAAAAACACATTACTACATACTTTGTAGTGGGTTCCTAAGACACCATTTGTTAAGTAATAAATTTTTTTTTGTTAAAAACATATTTTGAACCAATGTCTTAAAACTCTTGATATAATCAAATTTTGAGTTTACAGTTAAACTTGATTGCAATCAGATGTTACATCAAGTAGTGGACCATTATTTATTTATTTATTTATTTTGGAACATCAAGCGCTAGGAGAACAAAAAGTATTATATAGTATTGGTTATCAAATTAACTAGTACGTCTTAATCAAGTCAAGTTATCCAGCGATGTAATAAGCACGACAACAACACGTAATGGACTTTGAAATGAGTTGAATGAGTACAAGAGTTTCCATTTTCAAATGATTCCAATGTAGACCTATATATATATATATATATGTATGAAGTTAATAGCTTTGACACGAAGTTTCCATATCGTAGGGTTTCGCCTCTTGCTAGCTGTGTTGCGCGTGCACCCAAACACACGTGTGCTTACCTTTGACTTGGAAGCTATCTAGAGTGTGTACTATATAATTAATAGCATTGATTCTGATATCTGTTGCTAGGGTCACATAATAAATAGTTTCAAAAATGAGCTCTCAAATAATCCGTAGAGACAATATATATATATATATATAATATCATTATTTTCATTGATCAACAATTTCACAATACAGAAGGGATTTTACAAGGAAACTTGCTTAATTAAAGCAAAGCAAGCAAACAAGAACATGGACACACTTCATGAGGTGAATATATATGCGTTCCTGATCACGAGTTTCGATCGGGTTTTTCTTTTGCTTTTACACAATGAAAGAATTTATCAGAATGGCCAAAACCATTTGTTAAGAAAAGAAAAAACACAAATAATAATAATAATAATCTTCTTAATTTGTACTCGTCCTGTCATGACTAATATTGTTATTTGAATCACTTTGTGAGAGAGACTGAAAGTGGCAAGTTTCACAAAAAGATAGAGAGAAGATGAATGAATTACTTTTTGGCCCTCAATCGTTCCATGAAGGCACGTAGTCTATCCAAGGCAACCTGCAAGGTGTGCTCAGTCATGTTGGCAAAGCAAACCCTGAACCAACCCGGTTCAGAGCAATGGCAGGATGAACCGGGGGAGATATTCAACTTGACATGATGCACAATCTGATTCCAAAGCTCAAGTTCACCTTCCCTGGTGGGCATGACCAAGAAGGGACCCAAATTCATCCAGCAAAACAAGCCCGCATTCCCCTTCAAGCACTCGATCCCGACCCCTCTCAACCCTTGGATCATCATGTCGTACCTCTTCCTCAACCTATCCCTGTTTGTCCTTATGTAATTGTCCGTGAAATGCTTGTCGGAGAGCATGGAGGCCAGCATGTGCTGTGTCTGGGAGGATATTAGGGTGAAACTCGACATCCGTCTTGCGGTGGTTACCACGTGGTCGTTATACGAGTAGATTGTTCCCACTCTGAAGCCTGGTAGGCCGAGGTCCTTGGAGAGGCTGTACACAATGTGCACCCTCTCCGCTTCTTTGTAGTACTGGCGGGATTCCAGGATCTCGGCCACGCTCACAAACTCCTCTGAGGAGAATGCCGAGCCGGAGTAGATCTCGTCCGAGACCAGGTGGATGTTCTTTCGGACGGCAAAGTCCAGGATTTGCTCCAGGACGGGGCGCTGGATTGTCGCGCCGAGGGGGTTGGATGGGTTCGTGATGAGGATTCCTCTCACTCTAATGTTCTTGGATTCCGCATCTCTGTATGCCCACTCCAAGGCTTCAGGGCTGATCTGGAAGTTGTTGGAGCCGTCACAGTGGATTGGAACTATGTTCACACCAGTTCTCCACCTCAAATCTCTATCAAATCTGTTGAAAGATCGAGATTAACAACAAGAATTGATCTTAGCTAGTTTAAGCAACTAGCAGTTATAATAACTTGCTTCCAAAGAAAAAGAAAAATGCAAAAACAAACGGACCAAATTAAATTAATGCTTCTAGCTAGCTAGGTAGCTAGGTTATCAGAATTATTTATAATGTAACTTGACCGACCGAATCATATATGCATGTCATCAATTAATTAATTGAGGTCTTATTACGTACCCTGGATAGTATGGGGTTGGAACTAGGAGAGCGTCTCCGGGGTTAGCGATAATGAAGGTTAAGAGCTCATTGGCGGCGGTTGCACCGGCAGTGATGACAACTCTTTCAGGGTCGAATTTGGCCCTCCCTCCCCTTATCTGTTCCATGAAGCTGGCCATTGCAGTTCTGAATGACTGGAGGCCATGGTAGTCTTGAAACAAGGCGTTCTCTCTGAACCCTTTCCCCCACGTGCTGGCCTCCGAGTGCCCCTCCAAGTACTTCTCCAACAAGTCAAATGAAACCTGTATGTGTTCACAATATATATAAGAAAATTAATTAATACACCATCTTATAATTAAATGCTACATGTCTGATTCTATGTATGTACGTACGTACATAAATACTTACTTGATTCTCTGCGAGTCCCATTTGAATGACACCGGAAGGGTTAGTTAATTCGTGATAAGGGTCTTCGTCGTAGGCTTTCCAGCCGGCAAAGTAAGGGGAGTCTTCCCCATGAGTGCTAGAAACTGCAACTCTTGAGAGCTCCACGCATGGTTTCTCAATTTCAAATTCAAGACCCATATCTACCTTTTTCTTCTTCTTGTTACACACAAAAAAATTAACACAACTTTTTGTTTTGTTTTATGGTATAGAAAGCAAGCAGAGAGAGTTGTGTATGTTGTTGAATGAAAAGTTTGTCGAAACCCAACCACTATATATAAGCATTTGATGGTAGAGTGATGAAAGAAAGAAATAATTAATTAATTAAAAGCAAGAGAAAAACGTTCCCTTTCAGCATGGCTGGCGCGCTTATTAGCACTTTAAAAAAGGATCAATAATTGATGTAACAAAATCGGAGGTTAATTAACCTTTACATGGATTTATCTGATGTGACTAGTGACAACTGTACCTCCTGTCAGATCCGCACGGATCAAATTATATGGTTCTTGTTTTGGGGGGGGGGGGGGGGGGGGGGGTTT
>QANU01052205.1:109484-142823 GCA_003254905.1 Nissolia schottii
ATTTACATGCATAATAATAAATTATTCATCATGAAATATTTTTCAATTTTTAGAAATAAAGATCAAATACACACTACATAGTTAAGAGATAATATGAATTGCAATCATATTACGCATTGTGATTAATTATCTTATTATAAACTGGTATAATAATGTGAATGAATCTTTTAGAATATAGACGATTAAACTGCCTTTTAAATATGATTTTGAGCAATAAGTAAAATTATGGAAGCGTTATATTTTATTCATTCAGATCATTTTTAAGCATCATGATCAGACCAAAAGTCTGATCGCTTCATGTATATAGTTAATATAGTTATGATTAATTATCAATTCCTTGCGGAACGAACTCCGAAAATTCCTTTGCCGGAACCAAACCAAACCATTCATTAATTGAAATGTAGCAACCAGTGTTTTCCTAATTAGAGTAGTTAAGTTTGTGGTGACATGACAAGTGACAAAGATATCAAGTAACCCCGAAAGATCGAAACAAGATTCTAAATTGCAAGCATCTTGGATATATAAAAAAAATATAAAAAAATAATAATAAATAAATAAATAAATAAATAAAAAGGAGAAAGAGAGAGTACTCTATGCGGAGATTATCTGACCCCACTCCAAACCCACCTCTCTTTTTTGACTGATGAGAGGGAGCCAATTACAAACAAACAAACTTAACGACTTCTGTCAATTTTTGAACATGCCACTCTCCCTATCGCTTCATTGTCAATTCAACAGTTCCACATATAGTTATATGATTTGGGAGCACCTTTGCAATCAAGAGCCCCATATTGAGTTGTACTTTGCGTGTGATCATTAACAAATGAAGCATATAGTTACAAGGTAATTTATGGTTGGATTCTATTCAACCGTTAACTAACAAAATGAATTCAATTATATGTGACTTGAGTATGAGTGGGCTTGGAGTTTGTCTACTGCTAGTGAGTTTGACACCAATTATCTCATCAGAATCAAAATTAATCATAACATGTCTTTAGGCTCTTCAAGCAATTCTTTAAATTCTAAGTTGAATTTTGGTGATTAGATGCAAGAATGATTGAATGAATGTAATTGTCATTTGAATCCAAAACTAATCACTATGATTTGACTTAACAAAATAATTAGGTACATGGGATCTATGTACACCATAAAAATAGTGTACATTATCTCTTTTTTCCTACTATTCTCTCTCTATCTATCTATAATATTATATACGCACTCATTCTTAGATCTGCTCATGTAATTTTTATCAACAGATAATGAGTGTGTTTGTTTATCTTTTTCGAACATGACAAAAATTTATTTTTATAAAAGAAGTACTTCTTTTATATATTGTGTTGTTTCTTCATGTTTATCAAAAGAAGCATAATAGAAAAATGATAAGAGAAAGAAAATAATTCTAAAAGAAACACTTATAAAAACAAATGCGTCTAATATTAATTTAGGAGAAGTAATCTTGCCATGTATATATGCATGCACACCAACGGTTTGGAGTTGGGAACTTTAGATATTTGTCGACATCTTCTGTTTTGTTTGTGTGGATCACTTAACTCACTAAAATCATCATCAAGCATCCTTCTTAGATAGGAATAGAAAAGAAAAAGGGAAGATGATATGATAAGCAATGATGAGAGAGAAACATGCTTCTCCCGGGACTTTAAATTGATCCAGAAAAGATAGATGAGACCGGCCGTAATCATTCTCTCTCTTTTTTTTTCTCTCTCTCTACTCTTATATTTCTTGTGTGAGAGTAGTTGAGTGGACTATCATCTTTCATCTTTGTAAACAATTTTATCATTTTCTTTTTTTTCCCCCTCTTAATTACTTAAGGTTTTGTGTTTTTTTTATTTTATTGTTGGTCTGTTCGTGAATGTTTTTGTTAGAGTCTCACATTTTAAAGAGATAAAATCTCAATAATCTTTATACAAACGATGAACATTTCTCCCTCGTTAGCCAATTGTTTTAATTTCAATTATGCTCACTCAATTTTTAATTGATGTGTTAGAGCCTATTCTAAGTCGTTAACAAGAACAAAATATGCTTTTATCTACTGTGAATTTCGATAGAGAAATTTTTATTTAAATATAAGCTTAACAAATTATATTTAAACACACAATAAAAATGAATCTTGCATAATAAACCCAAAAATATTAAATTTATATTAACACATGGATTTCTCCATACAAAGATCCATGTACTGTAGAAAAAAAAAAGATCAACTCTAGCTATATCTACAGTTAGTATGATGATGAATCTTGGTGCAAAATAGAGAACGTGACTTGAGTGGGTCCCGCGAGGACTATGCGGCGACTTCGACCTCTAGGGTAGGGACAAGTATCAAACGATCCACGGGTTAACAAGATATGGAAAATCATTGTTTATGATTGAGAAGATTTATATATATAATTGTGTAATAGTTGAGGACAATTACATTATTATTATTTTCTTAACTCAAGTCCCTTTTCTACCAAGATAAAAGGAGATCCCACATTATTGGCTGGAAAGCATTGAAAGTGATGTATATAATTGATGAATTAGATTAATATATATATATATATATATATATATATATATAGCCCTAGCTAGCTAGGCCTTCAGTTAGAACCTTGCATATATTGATGACAAAAGCATATAATCTCTAGAGAAGAAACTAAGAAAAAGATCCAAATAGAGGACTTTTGTCTTTTAACTCAATAATTTGGATTGAAAATTGAAAATCTAAGATGTGAAAATGACTAGCTAGTAGTAGTAGTCTATTAATTGTCCTTGAAGGAAGCTTACAAGACTGCTTCACTTGGGTTTTTCTCCGACACGTAGCTAGCTTGTTGTACCTTTTTTATTTTTCTAAGTCTAGAAAAATATAAAATCAAAACCCGTATGTACGTGTGAGATAGATAAGGGAGGGGATCTTCCCTTAATTGTTAACAGCTAAGAGTGTCACGCTCAAAGTGAAGGGGTCCAAGGTCATGTCACTTTGATTAAGACGTTACTCACTTGGAACTAATTAAGGACAATATATATTCAAAAGGAATATATAATATATTTATAACAAAAATCATTTAATAGTACTGTTTTAATTTGCTGTATATAGCCTGGCTGACAAGTACACTCAAATTTAGTGCAGCATATATGAACTTGTCTGAAATTGCGATGGAAAGTTCCACACCGCGCGGTACCCATGCATCATGCCGTTATTTTTGTCACCATAAACTCTCTTTTTTACTCTCTTCTTACACATATTTAACATACCCGCTAGGTTAGTTAGATGAAAATTTGGAAAAATTTAAATTTGAAAAAAATGTAATGTACTAATTGGAACAAATGCTTGAGTGGGTTTGGAGTTTAGTTTCACTGATTCTAAACGGTTGTTTGATTATAAAGGGTTCTACCGGTCATTTAAAAGTGATTCTAAAAGAGAACAACTATTTTTAAGAGGGGTTTGTAGATAATAGTTACTAATTTTTATTTAAGATTTTTAAGTTATTAAAATAAATATGTCTCTTTTAATAAAATCTTTTTTTTTATACATACAATTAAAAATTAAATCTTTATTTAAATATTTAAAAAACTCAATCATAGGTTGAGCTTCTATACAAGAGAGTACTTTTATTTGATGAGAAGAGGTGTGGCTTCGGTCGTTTCACCGGATTCACTATTACTATATCATATATAGTCCATTGACCCACATAGATTTTAATGAAAGTTTGGTCAGAAATATTTTGGGCCAACTAGTCTTAATTACCTCACAGCCAGGTACGGTCCACTATCCCTGTCAGTAATGTTTGAAATTATAAACACTCCCTTTTGTCACACAAAATTAATTAATTTGATTAACCATAAACATTGATAGTGCTAGTTCAGACTTTTGACATATAGAGTAATATGTGCATTACTGTACAGGAGAGTGAAAGGGTTGAAAAATGAGCAAAAGTATATATGATATAAAATAATTGTCCGATTTACATGTATGTGTGACTAATAATGATGGAGAATGGAATTTACGATCACAATCTAATTAAATTAGAGGCCATATGAATCTTCTTGGAAGATGTAGTGCCAAGGGTGACACGCCACGGGGGAATCTTTGTTCTAATCAAATGATAAGGATATATTATCTCTAAAGAGAGATAAGTTTATAGAAATATTATTATTAGATTATTGAGTAGTAGGTCGAACGTTAAATTCACTGACTATGCCTTGCATTAGCCTTGTCATAATAATATTAATTTCAAACTTTCTGTTTATTTCCTTGCCCCACCTTCCACATCCTTCGTTTTTATTTGCTTACACCATTCCTTTTGTAATTATACTTGTTAGATTAGAATATATAAGTGTTGAAGTCGTACTTGTATATCCATTCCCAAATGATTAATTTAGATGCACGAGTGCGCTACAGATTCATTCATGCCGTGTTCGTACACACGTTTTTGTGAATTAATATAATTTGGAAATTGGAAATACCATTAATAAAAAAGTCCAATTATGGGTTTGTACCACAAAAAGTAAAACTCCAACCATGGCCCTCCTTCTGCACAGACAACCCTAACTAGTCCGTAAAGTGTACCAATGAAAGAAAATGTACGTCTAGCACGGAAAAATTGTGATATATGTACGCACTCAAGAATAGTGAATGATATTGTGTTAACTTATATTACGTCAATTAGATAAAATTTCAATTAAGTTTGTAATTTAATTAGGATCTTGGTCAGACAAATCAGATGGACCCAATATGTTACGTGTAACTTTGACCTAGAGTGGTTCTGAGAGCTTAAAGGCGGCGAACACAATGATGAATGATGACCTGAGATGACAATGTTGGTATTGACAAAAGCTACTTTGATACCCAAGGTATTTTGTGAGTAAATGTCTGGTAAATCTAATGATCAGACAACGTATCTGAGCCAAAAGTTCATGCATATATAGTTGAGATTATGCTTGTTGGGTTTTTGTTTTTTAACCGAAACCGCTTATGATGACATTAATTATGTCCTCCATAATTGTGTGTTCATGATGCCTGATGGCGGTTACATGTAGATTACATGTCATTCAACGGTTACGTACATGATGTATAGCTCATTATTGCCTGAGCTTATTAATGATTTGAGTTGGGTGTTACACTCTAAGACCATCTCGGGCTTTAATCTATTGCTTGATTATCTCGGGCGTACGAGATACATGTCGTGTTGTTAAGTTTAGACCGTAACATAAGCCCTCCAAACAAATTGTTATGCGAGTCACATGTCAGTGTAATAGGGTTATACTGTAACAAATCTCATTCACAATGATGGATGAGATGTGAATTAGTATGATGTCTTATAAAAAAAATAAGTACATATAACATTATTTAGTAAAAAATGCATTTAACGATTATACAACAAATTAACATTTCATATATCGCAAAAAATTTTATAAAAAATTTCTATAATGTTAGAGTAAATATTTTAAGCAATGCCACGCAACCAAAGTGATATAACTGCAGTTTTTTACATGATATATGGTGATTGTTTAATTGAATGTAATGGGAAGATTTACTTACTTATCCGACGACAATATCATTCACCACCTTGATTTTTAACCCAGAAAAAATTAATTATCTAACAATTTTCAAAAGTTTTAAGCTATACCAGAATTGGTCCGTCACAAATAAATATTCATATATAATTATGCATAAAAAATAATTGATAATGAGTTTACTTGCTACATATCAGTGTAAATTTCATTTTTACATTACCATCTAATTACATATTGTCACACTAATAAAAGTTGTCAAATATTAGATCCACTATCTCAAAAATTTTATATATATATATATATATATATATTTTACTTTTACTGTTTTACAGTACTGAGATAGTGCATTGCAATTAAAATTCGTTCATAATTATGTGATTAAAATTATTTTAATATCATGATAATTATATTAAAAACTATATATACAATAAATAAAATATGAATGAGTGATATTGTAAAAATATCTTATTTATCAAGATTATTATAATTACTAGTGGGGGGCAGGGAGCAGGCCCTCCGTCCTTGCTAACGTTGACATGCAGATTATAACTGCAAAAGAATAATTTCTTTTGTTTACACTCTGTGCGGTATAATAGGCAGAGAAAAAAATGTGCCTATTAGGTAGTTATTATTGTACACCACCTTTATATATAGGAGGACTAAAGATGACAGAACATGGTTATCAAAATTGCGTGTTTACGTTCTTAGATAATAAAATCGAGCTAACTCACATGTAAACTCGTTTTTGGGTAAACTCGTGTAAACTTGCATAAAATCGCGAGTTTACTATCGAGTTCACGAGTTTACCAAATTGTGGGTTACGTTTTTTTTAAAGGACAAAACAAGCAAAACGACGTCATCGTTTTGCACATCGTTGAGTTTTTAGATTTAGGTTGTTTAGTATTTCAGAGTTGCCATTCACAGATGCACCTGCAATCGTGCTCTGTCGTGCTCCTCCGTCGTGCTCCGTCGCTAATCCATCGTATGTATTTCATCTTTTGCTCAGAGATCTTTCCTACCAGGGTACATGGCCTCTACATCGCTATCTGTGCTTTAGTGTTTTGGATTAGAGACATCATCGTCACATACTCGCTTCTTGTGATGCTCAGTACTATGGGACTCGCTGGTATCTTCGATGTTTATGCTGTTGTGTGTGTCATCTCCTGGATATTTGTGTTCTTGAAGGTTCTAGAAACAAAGGGCATGCCCCTTGAAGTCATCACCAAGCTTGAGTGAGTGACATTGTTCCAGAAACAAAGGTTGTCGGCTCGAAGCATGCTATTTTTGTCAAGAATGAGTGTCATTGTTCTTTATATACATTTGCTATGTTGGTTTCTCAACACACCGCCTCTCTCTTGTGTTGATAGATTTTGCTTATCATTAAGTTTATGTAGAGGAGGATATATTCTGGTTCAAACATATGTATTATGTATTATGTATGAATTAAACTTAAAACTCATATATTTCATCTTTATTTGTGTTTTGTTATGAAGTTAAAAGTATTTATGAATTTCAAGTTTTATTAAATATATTTTTGTAGCATAATAGTTTTTTAAAATATTTTTTTAGCATTTTTTTAATAATAGGTAAACTCGTACTAGTTTACGATCCGAGTTTATGGAGGCTCCATGAGTTTACTTAAACTCTCGAGTTTGATAACCTTATGACTGATTATGAGTAGTTACCAAGAGAAGGATAATTTTGAAATATAAAAAATGACCAAAAGGAAAGTTATTTTGGCTCAATCACTTTATTAATAGTAAACATTATTATTATTATTATTTTTATTAACAAGGTTGCAGGCACTTTCTGTCGGTTAACAAATGAAGAGATATGAACTTGTAAAAGAAGGAGTGAAAAGGACAATAAGGAAGAGATAAAAAAATTGTGGGTTGAAATGAGAGATGAAAGTGGGTAATTATTTAAAAAAAAATTAAAAGAAATAAAAAATAGTCACAAAAGGATAAAAACAAAAAAATATTGCACACTAAAATGGGGGAATCTCCTTTATCTTATTGTATAGATCATTAACGGGCTTTGAGAGGTACTTTGTGCTTGTTAAATATTGGAGTAATCATGATTAATCATGATACATTTATATTTTTTTAGTATTAATATAATTAAGAACTAATTTAATAAAAAAATTTAGTGGGTTAGTAGTCATTAAGATGTACTAGGTTAATCGTTTGAATGTACAAAATACATATATATAATAATAATAATAATAATAATGAACAAATAATCTATAAAATCTATAAAGGGGATTGTTGTAGTTAGTAACAACCCTTTGGTATCCAACTTTGTTATTTCTAAATTACCCTTTTGGTTTGAACAAAAAAGTTAGTGGACTCAAAAAAAAATTTAATAGAATTAAGAGAGATTAAAAGGTAGTTACTTTTGATATCTTATTTATATATGGTAAGTATAAATTATTATTATTATTATTATTTTTTATAGTTAACGCCTTAACGGAATTACAAGGTCCATACCCAAACTTATCAAGATTAATATATCTGGTCATGTATGTATAATGGTGACGACTTTTGATTGATGATCTCTTAATGGTTATCGCTTTGTAAAGCAGTAAATGAATTCCAACCGTGTACTTTTGAGTTTGACCCTTCATATTACATACACCTTTCAAGGGTCTTCGATTCGAAGATCCCTGGATGAACTTAAAAGGTTCTGCATACGTATGTATGGCCTTGTTTCTTTGCTCCACTTGCTCTTTGTTTTTAGATCCTTAATTTCGGACCTGCTTCTCTATTAATTGGCACGTCATCATTAATATAATATAATATGCTCCAAAGATTGCCTTTTTTTTTTCAGTTTAATTTTCCTCTAATGATCACCTGAGATTTGAGACAAGTGCATGATATCATAGCTAAAATAATAAAATAGACATATACAGGATAGGATCTTGCATTCCCAATATGATCAGGAAGCTAAAATAATTGGAACGAGGAAGATCCTAATTAATTGTGAGGGATGGACATAAATAATTGCTTCTTCCACACCAAATACTATATACCAAGTAATTGTGGCTTGAATTCTAGATATCTCCTATCTATATATACTTGGAACATATTTTGTTTACTGATATTTCTTCTCATTGATTTGTGGATCAAACCCTCACCCAATCATATGAACTGATCGACCAAAATATATTTAGATAAGAATTAATCTATGTCAATTTGTTGGACGATCGAACTCAGGGTCCATAAATTTTGTTCTAGACAAATTTAAATCCATCCTTTTTTCTTTTGAAGGTTAAGTGACGCTGTCAATGCTTGATCGATGTTGTAAATGCTTATAGTCAGCACATTTGAAAACTATAACTTCAATCGTCTCTTTACTCAATACCCTCCCACTTATATAATTTCTAAAGGGACATGTTTCAAGTTTAATTTTAATACTAGCGATCTTCCACTAAAAAACTGTAGTATTTTTTTAACCTAACGATGGATTAGTTTGATTCATTAATATCTGACCAATCAAGCTTCTTAAAACTTTAATTTGTCCGGAGCAGTTTATTTTAAGGAACATTAGATTTTATATACACTTTTTTTCTGCATTTTTAAATAACGTAAGCCCACTCCATGCCAACCTGTCAATCTTGATCACATTTGCACTTACTCATTCATACATTGGAACTCATGAAACAAAACAGTTAATTTCTTTAATATATATCTTCATGATAGTATGTTTGTAGCTATAGATGATGCTTCTTCTTAAATTTGAAGTCAACTTGCAGATATTGTGATGTCAATAATGAGGAATTATTGTTTAATCATAAAGTATATCTCATGTTGGATGTCAATAACATTTAAACTTAGAACTTTATGTATAATACTTAAAAGTTGAAATGTGAGGATATGTGTGATAAGAAAAACATATTTAAGATGATGTTTGATGACCATATATATATGTACCAATTTATCGACAATAATGAGGAAGCCAAGGGATCAGCCCAATATTATATATATACACACACTAAAACATAGAGATATCAGACATGGATCACATAATTTAGAAGCGTTGTGCAAACGATGATCAACTAACGTGCAAGGCTGCAATAAAACGGTTTTCGATTCCATATATACTCTGAACTTCGATCTCTTATCTATTATTAACCTGTGAATGGCGTATGATCCAAGCTACCAATCAAGATCAGTAAAGCCAAGCTGGCTTAGAAGTTAGAACATGCTAGAACAAGTCAGAAGTTACAACAAGCTGGCTTGGAAGGAAAAAATGAAGAGAGAGAGAAAAAGAAGGTTGTTATGAGTAATTCGAACAAGCTGAAATAACTTGCAACTCTTACCTTGTGTAGACACAATAATTTTTAAGATGGTAGTACCCTTTTATATTCTATTAGGATTTCGTAATGTTTACAAGACTTATGAAAATTTATGTTAAATTCTATAATGCACATAAGCCTTATGTTGAATTTGTAATGTTCGTAAAGCTTACAAGCCTTTTAAATGGGGTAATGACATGATTTGGTTGAACATCTAGGACATGTTATCTCACTGTATTTGTCGGGTTTAAGTCCTTGTTAGATTTAGTCTACAACAAAGGTTAAACAACAAAATTGTATTGTTTTAAACTTAAATTTATACATTTACCTTTTTATGATAGAAGAAGGGTATAAGAGGTTAGTTTTTCAATCTATTTTTACCGTAGACGGTAAGTATAATTATATACATACAAGACATTCTTAATTACGGTGTAAGTTTAAAATATGTATTATAAATGTCAAATTTGAGTTAAAATGTTTCAGCCAAAACAAATTGGGTACTACCATTACCAAGGATATCATTGATCATGCATTCGTATCTTTCAGCCACTCATTGATTTTTCCCTCCTCCTTTAATACCTTCCTTTGAGTCGTCATTGAAGTAGTTCTTACAAGTTTTCACAGATTGGGCCAGTGCCCTATACGGCTTTACCATAATTCCATTACTTCATTATTGCAGCGAGAAAAAGAATAACCCAACTAACCAAGTAGGCTGAGCCCAATAACAATGCTACAATACGAGCCTTGAATTGTTTGGAGTGATGACGTTGGGCCCAATAATGCTTTGTTTGAATTGAATTCAATACATCAAAAGCATTGGAATCCCTACACTATTCCCTTTTAAGCATTTTATTAAGTACCTCTAAATTAAAGGCTTTGCTTACAAATAAGGCGTTGATGAATTAAGAAGAGAAAAGATAAAATTTTAAACATTTTAATGCATTTTCTATTACTAATTATTTAACAAGTGTGTTACGAGAATATTCTAAACAATTAATCTCACCAGAAAAGGATCGGTTGCGTGATCACTTCGGGGGACTGTACAGCTGAGAGTTGATTCGGGAACGGAAGAAGCCATTGATGGCTGCTGCCATGGCTTCGAACTCTCCTTCGTCGCTGTCGCCACCCGAGCTGCCGATGGAGCTCCACGTCAGAAACCGAGAGAAACTTCTCGATTCCCTTCGCCACCACCTCTCCCACTCTTCCCTCCCTCTTCGCGGCTTCGTCCTCCTCCAGGGCGGCGAAGAGCAAACGCGTCACGACACCGACCACATCGAACTCTTCCGGTTACCCCTACCACTTCTCAATTTGCACCAATAAGCAACGCCGTAACAATAATTAATTAATTAAATTAATGCCTAATTAGTTCCCTTGCTTCGTATTTTTTGCAGGCAGGAGAGTTTCTTCGCTTACTTGTTTGGAGTCAGAGAGCCTGGTTTTTATGGAGCTATCGTTCGTTCATTTTTATCTCCTCTGATAACTTTCTTTTGTCGTTAATTTGTTGAATAAATATTGGTTTTAGTCATAACATGTTGAAAGTTTACATCAGTTTTTGTTCTTGAAAAAAATTTTGGTATCAATTTAGTCTTAACATTTTGAATTTTGAAATGAATCTTATGATCCTTCTGTCAGGTAATTAGTGGCGAGTAAGCAACACCAAAAGATGAAATTGATGTTAAAATTTGAAGTATTAGGATTAAATTGATGTCAAAAATAATTGCTAGGACTAACTTGATGTCAATTTCAAAATGTTAGGACCAAAATTAATATTTACTCTACTTTTTATCATGCTATGTTGAAGAAATTCGCTAATTTGATTCATGTATGTTGCTGATTACTTTTAAAGGACGTTGAAACTGGGGAGTCTATCCTATTTGCTCCTAGGTTACCTGATGAGTATGCTGTTTGGTTGGGAGAAATAAAGCCACTGACCTATTTTAAGGTGATTCATCGAATGATAAATCTGGATGGATTTACATGTCAATTGTAGGTTCTTGAGGTTCACATCTATGCACCCTTAATTCTTTTGCAGGAGCACTACATGGTTAGCACGGCATGCTTTACAGATGAACTTGCAAGTGTTTTGCGAGAGCGTTTCCATGGTTCAGGGAAGCCCTTGCTATATCTCTTGCATGGCCTTAACACAGACAGCAATAATTTTGCTAGACCAGCAGAGTTTAAGGTTCTTAATTCCAATAATTCCTTTTTCGTACTCTCCTCAAAAGAACTTATTTATTGTTTTGATTTGGACAGTGATTAGAGTTGTTATTTTGCTTTGATGGATATGTATTATTTTTTTGACCCAACTGGATAATTTGAATTAGTATATTTACAATTTGTACTTTTTTCAGGGCATTGATAACTTCGATAAGGATTTGACAACTTTGCATCCCATATTAACTGAATGCCGTGTCATCAAGTCAGAGCTGGAGATTGCTCTTATCCAGTATGCTAATGATATAAGCTCTGAAGCTCATGTTGAGGTAACTAATCTTGAAATGCACAAGTTTTGTTTGTTTCTTGAATATTGTTTAATATTTATGTGAAATGGCATATAGACAACTATCCCACATATATTTCATCCTGCAACATTTGTTAACCTTCATAGACCACATCTTTTGAAATCAGTTTTACAGTTAGAAAGGACTTATAAAAGGTGTGAGAATATGAATCATTGGGTTAGCAAATAGGAAATATATTAGCAGAAATAGGATTTATGTATTGCGGTTTTTTGTAGTTTAATTTTGTTTTCTCTTCTTAATCTGAGGCAGCCTTTTTTATTTGTAAAAAGAAAGTGATTTTGGGAAATGGATTCAATTAATGGATTTAGGAACATCTGAGGGTGGGTTTTAGCATTGAAATCCTATCTATTGGTAGAAAGATGTATAATCTCAAATTCTCAAAGATGTGTGAATGGATATTGTGAAAATGCTTACATGATAGCTGCAATGTACATTACAATGAAACAGGTTATGAGAAAAACTAAAGTGGGTATGAAGGAGTATCAGCTTGAGAGCATGTTCCTTCACCACACCTACATGTATGGTGGGTGTAGGCATTGCTCCTACACATGTATTTGTGCTGCCGGCGACAGTAGGTACATATCTCTGATTAAGAAACTATACTTTTCACAATAAACATCATGGTTCTTGGATACTTTGTTCTATGCCCAATTGTAACCATAACTTCTTGGCTCTATCTACCCAAAGAAAATCAGAAACTGATGAGCTAAAAGAAAATGTGTTTTATTTGTTGCTGCCCGTTCAGATTTTTTTTTGCAATAGTAAGTTGAAGGATCATTTACATTTGTTAAATGTTAAAATGCTGTTTGTAAGTTTGTCCTATTATCATATCATGCATTAAGATTTTATATTAGTTAATATTTGTTTTTAATAGTAGCAGTCTTCACCACAAAGTGAGTTAGCTAACACGTTCTCATCAATGCAGTGCTGTTCTTCATTATGGCCATGCAGCGGCTCCTAATGACAAGGTGTGGAATATAAGTACCCATTTTATAGTTTGAAGGTCATTATAATATCAGCTAATGTCATTATGGTTGATTGGCTATCATAATGTTACTCGGTTTAGTGCCTGCATCTTTATAGACTGGTGATATTACTTCTCTAAGTTATTTGGTCAATTCCAATCCTAGGAAAATGAATGACGCTTACCTGCATTGTGTCAACTGTGCACCTATTTATTATTTCCTATATTGAACTTAATCAATACCATACCTGGTTGGGAAAAAATCATTCGTTCAGGACTACAGCAAAAAAGTAACAATAGTAAGGATGTTTAAAATTTATCTATGCTGTATAGTGACTTTGGATATGACTAATCAACATACTAAGTATTGAAAATTTACTTTTTTCTTCCCTTTAGAAAGAGATGAAATAAGATGAAGTTATAGTATGAATTGGGTGATCAGTGTTTATTTACTTTTAGGGATGCCTAAGTTTTAAAAACATGCATCTTTTGTAGACTTTGGAAGATGGAGGGATGGCACTGCTTGATATGGGAGCTGAATACCACTTCTATGGGTCTGACATAACATGTTCTTTCCCAGTAAGTCTATGCATTAACAGTTAAATTTGGTCTTTCTGCCTGCTTAGTTTCCCTGTTACATGCATTGCCATCGCATTTCGAGTAGCATTACTGAATCTTCTGACACGCCTCTGCTAAATTTGCATAGCACTTAATGTATTTGTCTGTTCATGCATTAATCATATTGCTTTAGTCATTATTATATTGATTCTAGTCTATGCTTAATATTTTTGTCTAAGTATACCAGGTCTTAGTAGTATTTGAATTATGATTTCATCTACAGGAATAATCATTTTATGCCATGTAACAAAAGAAAACATTTAATGCTCAATTTTCACTTTTCTGTGCAGATAAATGGAAAGTTTACAAGTGACCAATCTCTTATATATAATGTAAGTACTTTCTTTCTTAAAACCTGTTTTATCATAGGGAAAACAAATAGTATGTTCTTTACTTAATCTTCACACTGCACAGGTTTGTATATCTGCAGTCAAATCCCTCACTGCGGTGAATTTGTTTCATCATTCTTTATTTCCACTTCCCATGTTTTGCAGGCTGTCCTTGATGCTCATAATGCTGTTATATCTGTGATGAAACCTGGAGTAAGCTGGGTTGATATGCACATGTATGATCAAATACCAGTATTGCTTCTTTATGTAACTAAAATGTCTGCCATCCTTGGTTTTAAGTGTTAATAATTGTGAACAAGTATAATTATATTAGTGCTTTAGTAGAGTTAGGTTTCTGGATTATTTGACCTATTTCATGGTTTGGAATATAACAAAATCATAGCCTAGGTAATTTATTCATGTGCAATCACAAGTATTTATTTATCTCTCACCAAGATGATTGAGAAATTACTATAGTTGAATGGAAGAGTAAATCTTGTCGTCAGTGGGGATCACTACATCAATTAGCATCATTGGGGTGTAACATTGTAACTGAGGGTTTTAGTTTTACTTCGGAATGGTTGCATGTGTATGTTTGATAATGTATGCCAATTTTGAAGATCATTCGTAGTAAAAATAGTAAGTTATACAGGGATGATAAGAAGTCTGATATCCCTGGGCGGTTGGACCAACCAATTTATGTATAGAAAAAATTCCTTTATTCAAACTACTACTATACTCTCATGCCAAGGTATGTTGTTGATACTCATTTTCTCTCTAAAAATTGCAGATTAGCTGAAAAAGTGATTCTGGAGTCATTAAAGAGGGGACGTGTTCTTGTTGGGTAACATTTATTATTATGTGTTGTTTACGTGTTTCCAAAGCAAAATTGAATATTGATACTATCTCAATGATCTTTTGTAAATTGCATTTTTGGTGTAGTGATGTTGATGACATGATGACTGCACGCTTAGGTGCTGTTTTTATGCCACATGGTCTGGGCCATTTCCTTGGTATTGACACACATGATCCTGGAGGCTACCTAAAGGTACTTGCGGTGTTTGCTTGGAGTTGTATGTTAAACTGACCCCCCGGTTCCCCTTTTCTTCAATTTGTAGCTTATAATTATAGTGAATTTGTTTTGCCTTTGGGTATCTCAAAAGTGGCTTAAGAAACTGAAACGGGGTTTGGTCATATTGGGTTCTTGTTTGGTTTCTCTTTTGTTTCATTTTAAAAAGTTGGTTTGGGCTCTAAAATCAATTCTAGCCAGAAACAATATTTTCTTGCTTTTGCTGTTTGATTTGGATCAATACTATTTGAACATTAATTTTGTCAAAGTCACTTTTCAAATAAAATTATCAAACATACAGTTCACTTCATTTTTTTTTTTTAAAAGAAAAATTAAAATCAATTCTGACAATATCAAAATTATCTAGAAGCAAATTCACAAACGCAAAATCAAACATAAATTTTATCTGTTGCCACATTTTATTTTCATATAATGAAAATTTGTTCTGGTTTACAGGGCCTGGAGAGAAGAAAGGAACCTGGACTAAAATCCTTGCGCACAATCAGAGCGCTCCAGGAACGAATGGTCAGTTTTGGCTTTTTTCAGTCAACAGAACTTTTTAGTTTTTGCTATAGCAGTCAACAGAAGTTTCTATAAATAGTTGTATGTAGCAGCAACAGTAGCTGAGTGGTTTATGTTCTGCATTGGCTTATTCCACATTAGATATGACACAATCATGATACACCCAAAACTCTCCGACTTATTTTGAGCCTTGAACTTCTTGGTATTTGGTTTATTGAGTGGTCTGGTACTCTGGTTGTCTTCTACATTTATTGTTTTTGTTCCCCAAAGTCCTTATTGCAGTGACAATCATCAATCTCTTACATGTGGTAACACAAAGTTAAAATCAAAATAATGACTGTCAAATTGTGAACCCTGGTTGTTTAGGGGCTACTTGGGTTTGGGTCGTTTCCTTGGATCCCTACCAGTTAATGCTGTGTTATGGTATGGAAGTTGAAATATGAACTTGATGATTAAGTAACCTTGTTTTTACACTTCTAGGTTATCACTGTGGAGCCTGGATGCTACTTCATTGATGCTTTGTTACGTCCAGCCATGAATAGTCCAGAAACTTCCAAGTTCTTTAACCAGGAAGTCATAAGCAGATTTCACAGTTTTGGTGGAGTCCGAATTGAGAGTGATGTGGTATTCCATTTGCTGAGCCTTGTTAAGGATAATGACCCGTTGTAGATTATCAATTTTATCTTCTCAATGACGCTGTTAAAGCTAAAACATTGTTTTGACTTTATTTTGTTTCTGTATGACGTACTCAGCTTGTTACTGCCGCTGGTTGCTACAATATGACCAAATGTCCCAGGGAAATACAGGAGATTGAGGCAGTGATGGCAGGGGCACCATGGCCAGCTAAGAAGACCTCTACTCATGTAAATGGATTAGAAAGCAAGTCTTGACTTTGAACGGTTCTCCCTCAATTTCTAGTTGTTTGATACATAACTAGAAGATACCACTTCCTCCACGGCTCTACCCCGCTCATTTTCAAAATTTTCTTTGTAGCCAGCAAAGAACTGTTCCTTGATCATAAGGCCATGTGATTAGTCGCAATAATTTAGGGAATACTCGCTTTACTGTGGAGCGTAGCTTTAGTCTTATGTGACATTGTTTTCATCTTCGATCTCGAGGTGCAAGTACTAGTAGTCAAAATTAAAAGTGCTTAATATACCCCCAAAGAAAGTGCTTAAATTAGGAGACCTGTCCCAGTCAACCTATCTGTCAAATACTGGTCCTTCATTTTCGCTTTAGCATTTTGCAAAATAATGGTATAGTGAAATTTTTGGTTAAAGAGGAAATCGTCCAAAAATAATTGAGAAAAATGTACGGGTTGTCTCTGGCTATTCCCGACGTTTTCTCGCAGCAGTATTGGGAAAGTGGCAAGAAAGCTGACAGAACTCAAAGCCTGTGATGTTGAGGAGTACACAAGAGTAAGAGCAATGCCCTCATGGTTTCACACTACGAATACTAGATCATCCTATTTTATAAAAATATATTTCTTGGTTGAAAGAAGCTCCTTATTTTTGACCAAACAATGTGCTAGGCATCACGTATACTATTCTTAGTTGGTGAAACTTGCATGGCTGACATATTTCTGTTTGGTAAGGACAGTGACCGTTTGAATTAGATTTATTTGTCAATTATGACTCTCCATCAAATCAAAAACTCTGATCCAATGATGAGAGTGATGTTTTTCTCAACATGCTTAATTTACCCACTCTGACTTGATGCCAAAGACATGGGGGGGAAATATGATATATAGGAAATAAAGATTCTTGGTAATGTTATGGGGACCATGTCTTTGAAAGAAATTAAAAGGCGGATTATTGATGGATTGCTCATCGCCCATAAACAAATAAATAAAATGTGTAGAGTACCTGGAATTTACAGATAAGCCTCAAAGCATATTCCCTTTATTAGGGAAAAGACTACAAAATGAATTTAGACAACAACTTCCTATATTTCTTATATATGTAATGTAATTTCACGTATTCTGTCTCTCTCGAGTCCCCCCTTTCTTTTCCTTTTCTATCTACAATCCCTCCAACCTCTCGTGTCTACCCTTCTTTCTCTGTCTCTTAAACAATCAAAAAACTGCTTTCAATTACAAAAGCTAAAGCCTATTCTCTCACGTCAAATTTCCATGGAAACGCGGGTCTTTATAGGCTTTAGCTTCAACCCCATGCTTTCTGGAGAGAGGAGCTCGGGGGAGATGCAAGACGGGCTTAGCGGGCTCCTTGGGCTGTCACTGAGCTGGCAAGGCCTGTAAAGCCCATAGCCCATGAAAAAGTACTCCATAGGTATCAGCATTGCATGTGGCTGCTCCTCTGTAACCATTGATCCACAAGCCTGGACCTGCCACCCCCCATCAAATCAAAATCCAGTCTTTTTAGCTATGTTTATAAATTATCATCACATTTCAAAAACTAATACTACATTGATTCTTTCACACACCTCGACCAAGGCACTAAATCTCCTATCAAGTTTTGAAGTCATGTGAAGAGCCTCGGAATGGAAAGGGGAGCTGTCCCCAACAAAAATGAGTGTACGGCACTTTAATCTTTTCAATCCATCTGTAATATCAGGCCTCCTGCAAGTTCGTAAAACAAAGTGGTAGCACGTAAGTTCACTGATTCACATACAAACACAGAAAAAGATAAGTATGGTGAAGCAAATTATGTAGCGGATCTAACTGATTAATTGCTTCAAGAAACCGCAAGACATTCGTTCTCTTTCTGTCGTCCAGCAACTGGAAAAGAAACACAACAAAAAACAAATGCGAAGCAAGGTGAGTAAACCGAACAAGTGACGAGTGAAGAAAGGAAAGGAATATCAATCACATTCCGGATATAGAGCAGTACAGGGTGAAGAAACTAAATTAGCTTAGCACTGACTTTTCTGCAAGCTTGAACTATCTCTGACTCTGGAACTTCGACGTTACCACGAACTTCCTGTTAAAGTTGACCAAGAAAATTCAACACATCAATTATCCGAATTAATGGGTAATACAGCAGGGAAAAGATCCTCCCGTTACGATACCTTGCTGAAGTATCGCTGTAGCAAACACTCCTTCAGCAACCCACACATGCCATAGAAATATAACAAATTGGACATCACCTAAAAAAATTAAGAGTGGTTTTAGGTAATGTTATGAGATCAGAGAACTCATAAATGGGAAATCAGCAGGTATTTGAAAGGAACCTTGTTATAAAACCACTCAGTCCAAGAAGGTGCTTTGCACAAAGGAGATACGAGTATTAAACCAAGAACGCGATCCCTATATTTCATCTGTGAAAAAACATAAAAAAGCAGAGCAAATCAATAAAAGAAAATATTTAATACTTAAAGTCCAAAACTACAAAATAGGGTAGTCTTGTTTTAGTTTTTTCCTTCCAAGTTAATAGGGTACATACTGCAAAAAGTGTAAGGATATAAGCACCAGCCGTTACTCCCATACACATCACTGCACCAAGCCTGGACAACGAAACAGTTCGCGCCATTAGTGAATATAGCAAAAACATTTGGTTTGACACCAAAAAATGAATTATCAACAATGTAATTATAATGTACTTACCCAAAATAGTTGAGGATCTCAACAATTTGATCTGCTAAGTCTTCAGCAGAAGGTGCAGGTTCATCCGGACAAACTGCAGCTGCTCCCAACTGCAACAACTCTTGTTGAAGTTTCAGAGGAGAAGCCATGTGAACGACAAAATTCATTTCTAAATTCAATGAAAGCTTTTTTTTTTTTTTTTCCTTTCAAATTGATCAACTTACAGACCTCATGTCCGGGAGGACTGATATGATATATGCAGAAGTTGTGAAGCAGCAAAGAAGCTGCCTCTGGGCAGAAAAATAATCCTTGGAAACATGACATATCTGCCCCCAATACACAGAAAGAGAACTATTAATAACTCAGATTTCCAGATTAAATCAAAAGAACGAGTTATAGAAAACACATATACATTCATTAATGTAATCCAAGGAACAACAAATTGACTGATTCTAGAACATAAGGTAAAAGGAATCAGAATCTTAACTCTACAAAGTATAAACAAATGGAATTGAATAGAAGAAAAATAAATGGACTGCACTTACAATTTAGCGCTAGATCTGGATAAGTGATCAGAGCTGGTTTGTCTTGATCCCCATAGACTATTACAGACACAGAACCACAACCAGTTCGAATATGATGCTCCTGAAATCGTAATCCAATATGAATGTAAGCAAACCAAGGGCAATAATCAC
This sequence comes from Nissolia schottii, assembly GCA_003254905.1. Taxonomy (NCBI): domain Eukaryota; kingdom Viridiplantae; phylum Streptophyta; class Magnoliopsida; order Fabales; family Fabaceae; genus Nissolia; species Nissolia schottii. Next base: position 129,553 of record QANU01052205.1, read on the forward strand.
ACAGGAAAAAAAAAAACGAATTAAGGTTGGAAAATTCAGGAATGAAAAAGAACTTCCTCCTAACCAAAGGATATACTTTATTTTGTATGTACTCCATTTGAGTTATGCTAAAACTCTAAGTCAAACTTTTCCATACTAATTGTTCCCTAACATTGCTCCCCATGTGCCCTTGCTCCTTTATAGGAGAACCCAAACTAACAAGCAATAGCACCACATTAATATCATTGTCCAAGATGATAAATGAAATAAGTCATTCCAGATTCCAGATAGAGCATGCTCCAGAAAGACAACAAGGCGAAGACAGCGAAAAAGAGGAAAAGGAAAAGGAAAAGGATGACTTTAAAACTCATCTAATAACTAGTATGTGCATAAAATTCTAAATTATAAAGCAGAACAACTCAGGAAAAAAAAAAGAAGAAGAAAAGCAAAACAAAGCAGAAAAATTCGCACATCACCCATATCGCATATAAAATTCATTTCTTCCCCCCAAAAGTAACCATTGCAAATGAATAAAAATCAATAGCTTCACAAATAGAGGATGGAATGTACAAAAGAATGTGTGAGAAATAAGGAATGCGCAGATCCGCTATTTACCATGTTCAAATCTTCTGAACTCCAATTGCTTGGCGAGGTAAAGCAGATATAGATAGTTATATTCCAAGAAAGACAGCAGAGAAAGAAAACAAGAAGGATATAAAAAAAATAAAAAAGGGGTCAAATCCATCATCAATTTCCGGAGTCAAACAAAAGAAGCAAGTAAAAACGTTTTCTTGCTATTTTCAATCGGTCAGTTAGATCCCAAATAGTAAAACACTTGACCAATCAAGACATTCCGTGATGCAAAACGGTTAAAACCCCAAATAGTAATAAAGAAGAAGAAAAAAATCTCATTGACGCAATCTGCTAAGACCTCTCCACTAATTACCCCCCTTCATTCAGCAATGGCAAAACCCAAACAGACACTGAAATGCACCATAACATACTTTCACCCATCTTCTAGAAAGAAAAAAAGAAAAAAAAAAAACTATAACCCCTTAATCATCAAAATAAACCCAATTGAGAAATACATGAAATTGATCAATTTCTGAAAAGTAAAAAACAAAAAAGCTTCAACCTTTAAACCCAACCCAACCCCTCTTCCCCCAACAAGAAAGAAAGAACAAAAATGGCAAATGGTAAAAGGTGGGACCTTTCCACCAAGGTAGATCTTCTCCATGTCGAGTGAAACGGAATCAGTGGATTCTGCCATGGCTGGCTGAAGCTCTGGTGTCTGGTATTGCTGTTGTTGATGTATACAAGAAATGGAAGCCCCCCTTAACTCCAAAGAAGCCTCCACCACCCAACAATTCCTCTATCTCTCTCTCTCTCTGTGTCTCTGTGTGTGAGAGAAAGAGAGATGTTCAATTCAAGAATTATATACCCCTCTCTCTCTTATGCCTTCAATGGCTTATATACGAATCTTTCTTCCTCTCTTCCTAAAATGTTGTCTTTTTTTTTTTTTTNGCTTTGCTCGTGCGGAAATCTGTGAGGCTCGTAATTTGCGGGGGGGTGTGGTGTGAACTTTTTGGGCTCTGACCCAAATTTGATGACTAACACTGGCTTTGGCTGGACCCCACCCTTTCTCCTTTGACTCTCTTTCTCTTTCTCTCTCTGTCCACCTGTCATTGGATGCTCTTTTACAAGGGCCCCACTTTTCCTTTTCTCTTTCCTTTTCTTTCAATAAAAATGAAGAATCATCGCTTATTTAAAATTTATTTTTTATTAAAAATATGTTTGAGATATTAATTTATAAATTAATTTATTAATTTTTTTATAAATAACATTTGACATTTTTTTTGAATTTTAAATGTTAAGTTTTATTAATAGAAATAGATAAGTTAATTGATAAATATCTTAAATAATACTTTTTTTATTTTATCTCTTAGATGTCAAATGTTATTTATATAAATTTATAGATTGATAAATAAGTTGATGAATAAATATTTTTTAGTATTTTTTAAATGAAAAGTAAATAAATTTGCTTTTTTTTTATTTTGTTGTATTTTTAATTACCCACATTTTAGACGTGGACATAGAGATGTATGAAGAAGGACCTTAGAAGTTAAAAAATGGGTAGGTTGCTTGCCTTTCATCTGACTCCAATCATTAATCATGCCTCCCTAATCATGTTCCTCCCATTTCTTTCGGCTTTTCCCCTATTTTTAATGGATTATTATTATTTATTGTTGATTTACATGTATGCTTTTCACATCTTCACCAAACCAATATGGTACTAAATAAATCGAAAGAGGTCATGATGAAATGTTTGCATTAGTATTAAAGAAAATGTAGCAAGTGTTGAATTCGTTGTATGTCATTTGATACGAATGTCCAGTTTATCCTAAAGTGAAAAAATATAGAAATCATGTATATCTTTTAAATGCATTAAATATATAAATCATTAACTCTTCCAATTTAGTGTTTGGATGAAAACATTACATGACCGATTTTAAGTCCCAAAAAAGAGAAAAATTGTGTTAGACTATCAATAACCAACTTAAAACTTTATCAAATCTTCATAATATAGATCAATAATTACATAATGTTGTTTATTAAAATATATATGGGTTAAAATAAACAAAGTTGCACAAATTGTTCCGTATGGTCGATATTGTTATTTATTGAATGGTTGCAAAAATTAGGTTTAAATTACCAATTTATCACACTAAGTGAGCGGATTGCATTTCAATCATAAAAGAAAGTACATGCGGAGTCAATTATATTTTAAAAATAAATAGTAGACTAAAATTATGATATAATAATATCATTAAGGATACAAAGACATGTCAATTAAGTCGGATTTAGCAGAATCCAACATGAATTGAGTCATTTTTAACACAAACTTGATCAATGATGATCATGTTAAATCAAATTAACTCAATATTTCTACAACATATATTTATGCGTGATAAAATCATACAATTTTATATGAAACAAAATTTAAAAGATAATCTGTTACAGGAGGTGATTCCTCGGTGTTGTTTGGATCCTGAGTTTCTCTACGAGTTTGGGGTCGTCGGGAAGGGTATCTGCATGGACTCCGATGCTAAAGTAAGTGAAGGTTGGATGCAATAGTGAAGTCAAGGGGGAATGGATTCTAGGCGTACCTAGTGTGCTACTTTGGTTTAAATACTTGGGACGATGCCGTGAGTTTCTCTGTCCCAGGGCTCTCTTTCGGATTGGTCTCTGAGGTCCGTAGAGTGATGTTCACCGGGGGAGAGCGTCACGGTCCGTGGATCTCTCTGATTATTTATGGGGGAGATTGTTTGGATCGGGTGGATTCATGGACCTTAGGGTATGGGTTTCGGGTATGAGCTCCGAGATGGGTCTTTAGGGCCAAATCCATAATATAATCTTAAAACATATTTTAAAATAAATGATATCAATATAAAAATAATTCCATATTATATAAAAATTTTATACTAATTAAAGTATAAAAATCATATAGTGTGACTTCAAGTTGGGTCAAGCCAGCTAATTCAAAATATGTCCCAAATTTAATTAAAAAATATATAAAGTCCAAATCTCTCAACTCAAACCCTGATCCAATAAGCTTGAAGGTGAGATGGATTATTGGGTCAATTGAAGTGATGAACACCATTCTCCCACATAATGAGTTGTCTGTCAATTCTAAATTTAGTTTGCCTAGTATTAGAATTTTCATTAAGTGAATTTATATAGCTTTGATTAATTAATGAAAATGTCCGTTTTAAATGTCTATAAATTTAAAAATCAACATCAAAATGACTACCTAAATGCATCTGAAAATAAATTGTTTTTTATTTAATTTTCAGATTGATGGTTTTTGTCAATCAATTTGTGACCAATCACGCCAAAAGGTCAATTGCTTTCATGGATGGAGAATTGGCAATGACATTCTTACTAACACTGTTTTATATTCAACCCATCCGATTCTAGTCATGACACAATTGATTATTCTCATCAATTTCTCATTTTTTATTACCAAAAATTGTTATCATTCATTCAAGCTACCTACCTTTTGCACCTTTTGTACTTAAAGTTGTGGAGAACGACCTGGAACCCACGAGAACATTGCATGATGCATAACACATATGTAATGTGATGCTCTCGCTTCTTCGGGTACATCAGTCTTGTTTTTTTTTCCTTCCAAAAGGCTTATATATTTTTTTTAATTTGTATAAATGTAGGTTGTTTTATTTTTTCTTTAAAATAAAATAATTTTAATTTTAAGTCCTGGCCAAAATTCTTAATTAAAATTAAAATTTATTTTTGATGTACCTTTAGTATAAATTTTTTGAAAAAACAATTAATTTATCCTTTGACTTATATTATGTTTGTAAGTTAGTCGTTTAAGCAATATATATTTTTAGATTTGTTCTCTTTTTTTAAAAAATAAAATTAGGAGTTGTTCATTGTTGTCAACAACTAAATTCCCTTTCGAGGTTTGGAGATCATCGAAGTGGGCATGCCTCTCACCATAAAGTCTTCTCTATAGACACTGCAAAGAATCGAATCCCTAACTGTAACATTTTACTTTTTTCTTAACAAATATTTCGCGTATAAAATAAATATACAAGTGATTTATTAATACTAAAAATTTTAAATCACTATTTTTATTTTCAATAATGACAGTAAGGTAATAATTTTGTGGTTTTGCAAAATTCCGCGAGCTCCGAATCAATTATCTTTCATCGTCAGAATTTAATTACGTATCAAAGGTATCTGTAAAACACACTTCTACGAAAGTTGATTTATGAGTACCTTGGATTAATTTAAATTCCTTATTAGAAGAATTAGTAGATTGTAATTGTATGTTTAGAAAATTTTATAGAATATTCGTTAAATCGCCACACACGTATGACAAAACACGTACATGAAAATTTAACGACCGAACACAATTAAATTCTTCCCAAAATTATTTCCCCTTCAGCCGTGCTTGAGTGCACGGCTCCCCCTTCCCCAAAATCAATTAATTTTCTCCAAGACATTAAGCAACTGAACCCATACTTCACACTATTCATCCAATTTCTTTATTGATTTCATTTTCTCTCAAAATTTAGCCACAAAACCGTGGCTTTACAATCTCATTAGCCCTCTTATTTGTTTCATTTTCTTTCCTTGATAAATCACAAGTCAAAGCTAACTGCTAACTGCTTCGTAAACAATGCTCACAGGGTTATGTGTTTTGGTTGGAATACTTTTAGTCCTATATTTTCTTTGAAAATATTCTTTAACTGAAAATATGGACCAATTTAAAATTTTTTTCCTTTCTTTAGTAAAACTTAAAATATGAGTCGTGCGTGTTCAAGAAGACATACATATATACGCAAGCAATAGTCTAAGAGACTTAGGTGTTTAATGGCATAACGGATAAGTAATCACAACAAGCTCATAGGAAGCATAATGTATATTCATTCATGCAGGTCCAGAATCAGTTACACATTTGTTTATAATTACATAATACAATTACTGTACTTAAGAGCTGATGACATAACTAATCCATTTAGCTAGTGCAAAATACAAAATGCCTTTACTCCGGGACGCGTACAAAATGCCTATACTTCGCGACGCGTAGTTCTAGCTGTACTCCTGCTGCTTCTCTGGGACCTCTCGCCCCAAGGGCTTCAATTGTCCTGGGATGCCTATTCCGCTTTGGCGTAATCGTCGTGCTCGCCTGGAATCATAAAGGAGTGGGGGGATGAGAACGTTGCGTCTTCAGTGGAGAATCCTAAGGCAATACTATTCGTTTTCACTTCAATTATGATCCAAGCCACTCAGGAGATCTTTAGGTGTCAAAGTATACTAAAATCCCTACTTATTTTAAATCCATGCTAGTCGTGAATAACTTTATCTAATTTATTAGGTGATTGGAGATTCTCTAGTCTTTGCATTACCTATCAAGGGGAATTTATCGTGCTTACTAATCCTATTTGCTTTAAAAAAGCGTTGTCGTACTTAAGTACCTCATAACCTTGTAGGGCCGTTTGGTGAAACCTTTTCCACTTGACGTAGCCTTATTTATGCATAAATAGTTACCATATACGTACATCACAGATAGCATGCATGCAGGAAAGGGGGTCTGAATACTCTCTCATGCGCCTAGTCAGGTGTTTTCCCTCGGGCCAACATCCTTTTTTTCTGCTTTTATGTCCATCACTCTCCTTTGTATATTGTGGGACCGTCATCCCTGTTCGATGTACAACCTACTCTGTTTCCGTATCGTTGACGACCAGGGAGCGTTCATACCTGAGTGGTAGCTAACCACAGATGTATTTAGCATACATCATTGACATCGAGAGAGGACGACCATCCTACTTGTAGAATGGTGAGAGGCCTCCCTAACAACGTCACTAGGAGTGGACTCGTACTTTCTTATCACTTTCTTGCTTTATCATAATATTTCTTTTCTTTCATCATCTTTTCTCTTTATAATCAAACTTGCTTTATCATAGTATCATACTATCATTCTCCTTTTATCATCTTTTAACTTTCTCATTATGTCGTACGGAATTGCCCTCCCGCAAACCGCATTCCGGTCGTATATCAGACCTTGAAGGGTTTTGCCACCATGTGCCCTCCTTATCCCCAGATATTGGACGTTGAAGGGATTCACTGCCATGTGCTCGCCTTGCCGTCAAATATTGGACGTTTGAAGGGGTTATCTTTTCCTTTTCACCCCACAACATGCTTATCATGAACTTTCTTTATTCTTGTATCCTTTCCTTCTTTGCAAGTGTTAGGCTTGCTCGCGTAATATTAGCCAATCCTTCTTGCTGGACGGAGAGGGTCGTGTCCGTAGACGTGTCAAGAGAGGGGGATTTCCCTACTATATATCTATGTACATATCTTCAAGGCGTACCAGGCCCATGGTGGCCGGAACCTTCTTAAGATCTTACACTTTTTTTTCCTAAGGTTCATTTATGATCTTTATAAAATTAAGTGATAAATTTCTAGTTATCTAAGGTTTTCTTAGAGTCCTAATGACAACCATTCCATCATGATGCATAATAATCACAGATACAGTATATAATATACAATTATTTACTCATCATACACAAATTAAAGTGAGGAAGTGCTTGTTGGAATATATGGACCCTTGAGGACTTCTCAGGTCGCTTAGCTACCCTGTCAATAGTCGCTCAACGACCTAGGGTTCTCCAAGTCGCTCAGCGCCCTATCCAGGGTCGCTCAGCAAACACTAGGACCATTCAGGTCGCTCAGCAGCCTGATGCAAAATCTGTTGTACAACTTTGCTTCCTTACTTGTTCCTCTCATTTTCTCAAACTTTTCTCATGAAATCCTCTTGGGTTACTCACAACATATTCTAACAATGCACAAGAAAATACTATAAACTTTCAAAAACATAAAAACCACACATTTACAAACAACATACAACATAGCACATTTCATATTATACTTTACAACACACATAAACCACTAGAGTGGTGTTTTGCCTATGGTTACCCACTTGTGAAGAAGTTTTGGCGTTTGTAAAGAAACTTGAAGTAGAGTCCCAATAAACCTTGAGATTCCAAAGCTTGTTGTCTCCATTTCTTTCCAAGATGACAAACTTGAGAATGGAGTATGGTTGCTTGGTTCTTGTAAGGGAAAGGAGATGAAGTTTCTTGGTTACAAATGAAAGGAAATGAGGAGCCAAAGATGTTGGTGTGTTAGCTTGGTTTTTCTCTTGGAGAAAAGGAAACAAGGAAGAAAATGGAGGAAAGGATGAAGTGCAACAATGGCTATGGTTTTTGGTCTTGAAAATGAGCAAGGAAAGAAAACAATTTGGAGAAAAAGATGAAATAGAGAATGGCAGCTGAATGCACGATTTTGTGGGGGAAATTTTAGCAAATGAGTAAAATAAACAAAAGAAAAATGGAATAATGGAATAGTGTTGCATAGTAGAAAGCATGGGTGAAGGTATGGTGTGTGTAAGGAAGGTAAGGTGGTGTAAGAAAGTTGTTGATAGGGCTGGGCTGTCGAGTTGGTGAGCTATTTTTGGCTCAAAAATTGTAAATGTTTGATCGTGTTTAGTCGTTAATTGTCCGCATACATGCATAGTCATACGTGCACGGATATTTAACAGATATCGTAAAAATTATCTAAACATAAAAACATTACATTTTAACTATTATAATAAGGAATTTAAATTAGTCCTAGGTACTCGTAATTTTACTTTCGTAAAAATGAGTTTTACAAATACCTTTGATACGTAATTAAATTCCAGCGACGATAGAAAATTGATCCAGATATCACGGAATTTCGCGAGACCGGGAAACTATTTCCTTGACTGGGATTTTTAGAAAATAAAATTTGTGATTTAAATTTCCAATTTAAATAAACCGCTTGTATATTTATTTATTACGCGAAATCCCTTCTATGAAAAAAGCGGGATGTTACAGTGTACATGAGGGAAAAGGCCAGAAGGATGTTGTCCTGATGGAAGTACCTAACATGGCGCATAATAGAACTCCCAAATCCCTTCATGCATGATATATGTGATGTATGTATATGTACCTATACGATAAGGCTATGTCAAGTGAAAAAGGTTTCGCAAGACTGCCTCTACAAGGATACGAGATACATGAATATGTGATATGATGTCACCCTACCCGAGTGAATAGGATTAGAAAGTACAATAACTTTCCTTTATAGGTAATGCAAAGATTAGAATTCTCCGGTCACCTAGTAAATTAGATAAAGCTGCTCAGGACTAGTATGGATAATAATAAGCAGGGACTTTAGTATACTTTGGCACCTAGAGACCCCATGAGCAGCGGAATCATAAATGAAGTGAAAACAGATAGTTATGCCCCATAGGATTCCCACTGAGTACGCAATGTTCTCACCCCCACTCATTTATGATTCCAGGCGAGCATGACGAGTACACCGGACTCTAGAGAACCGCAGGGCACAGATCCTGCATTCATATACGTGGACTGACCCCACCATGGGGATAGTCATGATGGCTGTTTCGTTCGAGTTCGCTGACGTCCAAAGTACTCTACCACTTGTACCTGTTCTCTCTCCAGTTCCTTAGTCTCATCAGACACCTCCCACTACAGTTGTACTTTAGGGCACATTAATATGGAAGTATCCAAGCTCCACTTCTGCCATGAAACCCCTGCCAGGGCGTTTGGGTCCGCATGTCCGCCGGACAGCAAGGAAAAGGGTCATCCCTATGATCGGACGCAGGTTTGCCACTTAGACACGTGACGAAGAGGAGGACGCATCGCAAGAGGACTGAAAGTCTTGGTGTCAAGATATTCTGGAGAAGCAGCAGGATTACAATTTCCATCTTCGCATCGTGGTGATTAGGTGTTTTGTATTAGCTAAATGGATTAGATATGTCATTGGCTCCTTATGTACAGTGTATATGTGTCTCTCTCTCTCTCTATATATATAACCAAGTGTGTAACAATTTCTTGGACCCATATGAATGAATGTACATTATGCTATTTTGTATGATTACCTGTCATGCCGTTAACGCCTAAGTCTCATAGACTCTATCGCTTGCGTATGTGTGTGTGTGTATATGTCTCCTCGTTTACGTGTGACTCATATTTTACGTTTTAATAAGAAATGAAAAAAGTTTTAAATCGGTCCATATTTTTCGTAAAAGAATATTTTCAAAGGCAATATAGGACTAAAGGTATTCCAACTGGAGCATATAACAAACTAGTGAACATTGCTTACGACTTAAGCGTAAACAACTAGCTAGGGTGTTACACTAACTAAATACTTAAGAAACTCATCTATTTGTCAACTGTGCTAGATTATGTTAGTAGTTAGATTTGTTCTATGTGTAATAGATGTTTCAATTTCACTTTATAACTTTTAAAAACTGAACATGTATAACCACGAGGTGTGAAATGATGGTAGTTTATCTCACCAGTTGAGGGTTAGATCCTCATCTATAGGAATATGGAAAAACATTTTTGGTAATCAGTAGTGTACCACTTCATATGAGCTCATTCATTATTTTGTGTATCATTCATTATTCTTGAGATAAGAGAAAGTAATGATGACAGAGGAAAATAAATGGCAATGAATGTATTGTGAAGTTTTTTTTTTGGTGATTTTTTGTTTCACTATCAATAATAAATAATTGACAATTTCACTTTTGTTTCAGGATCTTAATTCGAATAATTGAAACGATTTCCCTTGAAGGGTCTCAAAAACTTCAAAATGCTCAAAAATTATATATCTGCCCCTTTTGTTATCCTCTGTTCTCAACAAATTACACTAGAATTGTCAATGCATGACTTTTAAATATTTAATTGTTGTTTGTCAAGTTTCAAATTCAGAGTCAGAAGTAAAGTATACATTTTTAGAAACATGATAATTAAGCAATATGTTAGTGCTTTTTGTTTGTTTTACCTTTGGTTCTAGAGTGATGAGTGCAGTAACAAATATATAGAAACTTGATTACAAAATTTGTCATCCTAATGGCTTCCAGATTCTATGGTAACCGCCATGAACTTCAAGTCTTGTTATCATGTGTCATCTTGTCAACCCTTGAATCTAGGTGATACATCATGAACCTCTTGTGTCGCCATGCCACTTATCACATTGTGAACCCTTCGATGTTGGAAAAGTAATTGTCATTGGCATGCCACATGTTACGCTGATTACGTTCATATTGAAAGTAACTATCATGTGTTCTAGCATCGTCCTGACACTTGTCATAGTGATGGCCCTTAAATTAAAAGTAACAATCATCTAGCCTGACCGAGTTGTCATGCACCTCATTTGTCATGATTCCTGGTTAACACTTATAAATATTTATTAAGTTTACAAAATATTAATATTTCATGTACTTTATATTTATTATCCTTTTAGCTTAGAGGTACTGTCTCTATTCTATGAATGACTCTAAATGTCTTAAAATTTTGGATATCTGAAGTAAATATTAGTTTAATTGGTGGTATCAATAAGAAATTTTCTCTTTTGAGGACAACACATCAATTAATAATATTAATTTAAAAAAAATGCTTAAAAAATTTAAAAAATCAATCTACTTGCTTTGTGAATATCATTTAACATTTTACTTGTTACTTGATCTCTAAAAATAGCAAATGTTTGTCAAGCATTGCACTGAATTTAACTCTGGTAAGACCAAACAAAGAATGGGAAATAAATATGGGCCCCATGAGATCTCCAAAGCCCAGGCAAGATAAATAATTATATTTGAAGGGTGAAATCGGTGTGGGTTGGAAGAATGGGGAAAGGAGACGCGGTGGCGGGAGTGGTAGTGATATTCGACTTTGATCGGACCATTATCGACGACGACAGCGACAGCTGGGTCATCAACCAGATGGGTCTCACCCCCATTTTCACCAAGCTCAGATCCTCCATGCCCTGGACCTCTCTTATGGTTGGTTCTTTTATCCATCCATCCATCCATCCATTCATTCATTCATTCACTCTCCAAATTGAATGGTCAATAATTCAATAACTGAATTGAATTGATAGGACAGGATGATGAAGGAGCTCCACTCCCAAGGGCTCACCACCCACGACATTGCCCGCTGCCTCTCAACCGTTTATTTGCATCCATCCATCCTCTCTGCCATCAAATCTGCCCACTCTCTTGGGTCGCTCTTCTCTTCCCCCACTCTCATCATTACTACGTCGCTTCATCCGTGTTTACCTTTTTTTAATTTCAATTGTTTCTGTAGGTGTGACTTGAGGATCATTAGCGACGCTAATGTGTTTTACATTCAGACCATATTGGAACACCATGGCGTGTTAGGTTGCTTTTCTCAGGTCTACACCAACCCTACCTCTCTCGATGAACAGGGGATCCTTCGGATCTCCCCCTTTCATGATTCCAAATTGCCTCCTCATGATTGCAACTTGTGCCCTTCCAATATGTGCAAGGTAGTGCTAATCCTTCTTCTTCGCACATTGTGCCTTACTTTTATATCTACTTTTTAAAGTTATTTAAATGTCATATCGTCACTTGCATAATTTTATGTTATATCCTTCTATTAATTATTGAGTAAGCCTTTAAATTCGTCCACCTCTGATTATAAAAATGGTCATATTAATTATTGGGATTGCCAAAAGTTAGTCAAGTTAATCCATGAGAGGGGCTGATTTGATTGAACTGCCTGCTACCATGAAAAACATTTTTTTTTTCATGCCTCCTCTATTTGGTGAAATCCTGTTGATTTGAAAACTCAGCTAGCATGGTTATCCCCTTTTTGGTTGTAGCAAGTCCTAGACTAGTAGTATGTGGCAGGGAATTTTTCAGGAAGAAATAAATATGCGTGGGATGGAATGGGAATTCTTTGTTGAAATGTCATAACTACGTTAAAATGGTTTTCCCTTGATTTTCTTAAAATTTTAATGTGGCTTATTTGAATACATTAGCTGGAGAAGTTGTACTAAAATGGTTGATAAGGTGGTTTAGGAATTTGTATTACAGTGTCAAAACTTCCACATAGCATCCAGGGAGTGAAAATATCAGTCACCTAGCTGCTAGCTGACATTTGAAAGAGTGTGTTAATCTAATTTGTCACTAATGCTTCATGAAAACTTAGCACTAAATTGGTGGAAAATTTGCTCCTTGTTGTGTGCCTACGAATTTGTGCGAGTCCGAGTGTGATTTCTGCCTAGTCCTTTGCAAAACTCTGTATTCCTTCCATTGCATTCTCTATCTTTGGTTTTGTATTCTATTGTTCCTCATGTCATTGGTTCTCTTGTTCTTTACATCATATAGGGCATAGTGATAGACCGAATCCGCGGTTCTTTACCCGAAAACGAAAGAAGATTCATCTACATTGGAGATGGATCAGGTGATTATTGCCCAACTTTGAGGCTGGAGGGGGGTGATTTTGTGATGCCAAGGAAGAATTATCCCCTGTGGGATCACATTTGCAGTGACCCAAAACTAGTTCATGCAAAAGTACATGAGTGGAGCAATGGGGAGGAATTGGAGAGCACTCTACTGAACCTTATCAACAAAATAGCTACAACTCGAGGTAACTAAAGGTGAGGACACCGGTCACTCGCCCCTTTCCAAATAGGTAGCAATGCTAGCTTCTACAGGCCAAAATAAAGGAAGTTATAGTTCTCATTTAACTTAATTGTATATGGCTTCTTTGAGAGGGTTGGGTTCACCAGCCAAACACTCTCCAACTAAAAGCAATTATAGGAATTGACTATTGTTAGTGGTTCGTGCATGTTTGAAAAATTGACTGGGGCTGGTGCATAATCAATTCTTTCCAATTCATAAGTGAAAA